>JASCZW010000632.1:0-262370 GCA_034211315.2 Aedes japonicus
CTGACTGCATTCATTTTAAATATGTTGCTGCTTCCTTGTTGTGTGCGCTCAATGTCTTCCGTTCAATCTTGAAAGCTTTGTTTAGAACTCACCCAATCATGGCTTGGATGGTAAAAACGAGCCTGATAGATCGTTCATGGTTGCTACTCCGCTATTGACAGATCAGTTGTAGTTATACAGAGTATCAACAGGTGGTGTTTGGGACAAACATGCATCCTTGTACTCCCACCCATTGTAGCACGGAAACCAAGTCCGACAGCAATGTTAGACTTGACCAAGCTTTAACAACCACTGATTATCCTAATCATGCCATTGTATGAAAGGCCTAAAACCGGTTAAGTGGATAGATAAGCAACATCACTCATACGTATCCACAGGGATATAAAGAATTTCCTTCCAACAACAAGATTAACCAAATGGTCATAAGAGCAAGCTATCTAGCATGAGGATTCCCCAATGGGCGGGGAGAAGAGCCCGCCCTCTATTCACAAACTATAAGCAATGGGGAGTTGGCATTTCCATACTCCTCATCCAGGATGCTTCAATCGGGTGCCCTGGTGGTCCCTCCCTTTCCCTCGAATAATTCATATAATGTGAATGTGACAAACATGCATCCTCCATGCATGTGAAAAAAAACTAGTAATCCCAAACTAAGGCAGCGCCAGCCGTGTTCGAATGCAGTTCACTTGAGGAGTGGAACGTAATTCTAGCTAAGAAGGAAGTCTCGCCGAAGTAACGATCGAAATGATTAGATGATTTATTGAAATTTATCATTGCTTTATCATAGCATCTTTTGCAGCTTGTGGGTTTGATATAGTTTTTAGTGGTTGTCATAAAATCAGGCTCTTAAGTATAACATAAAACTATTTTATAACTACCAAATTGAAACTCAGGCTTCATAGTATTAACGTAAGCTCTAAGGTGGTTCTGTATTCGTCGTAAAAGCTATAGAATAAAACCAGAATATATCATGCAAGTGAAATTTTAGACGCATTTTTTTAAAACAGTTATAAAGTTTTAAGTGCTTCAAATGCTTCATTAAAGCCTTGTTACAGTTGTTATTTTGTCCGTAGGCCTAAGATTAACAGAGTGAAAAACGTGTCGGAAATAAGAGATAGGGAAGGGATGTAATGTTAGCCTAGCTCCTTCATTCGGCCTATGTACCAAACGTATCATTAATTTAGCAATAATCAACTAAATCACGTTGCTATAAGAATGACCGATGGAATCCAAAGCACTTGAGACAATATTAATCAACTTATAGTTGTTCACTTTCGCGTAATTTTCGATTTCTTGAATTTTTGAGGCATCATGATTTCACCGGTTGTTGAACAAATGATCTACACGATCTTCAAGTGATCAAAATTTGGCTTAATTGAATCGATAGAGCAAGCAATGTAGTCTGGATGTGCAGAAAGTAGTTACACGTTACAAACTAATTGTTCACATAGCTAAAATAACAATGATTTTACAAGAAAATCATAGACCCAATGTTAGGGCCATATATTTTTGTATGTTCCCAAGTATGGCCTGTTGTATCAATAACGTAGTAAAAAGGTTGTTATTAGTAAAATTTCAAGTGGAAATGCATGAATTTGCGGTTGTTAATATTCAAGTGGCTCATTTAAACACAAACCGAAGGAACAAAATCATTGTATAGTAAATTATAATGTTTTCATTATTGAATGGGTAATAAATCATATATGGACATCACTTAAGTGTTTCGAAAGCAGTTTTTACTTGAGTTTGTTTCTGTGAAATGTTGTATTAAGTAAATCAAATACAGCTCGCAATGCCTTAATTCATTAAACTAGACAAAAAACGTACAAAGACTGCATTTTGTAATTAATCCATCGAATGGGACGAAGTTGCATCCACAAATAGACCCAATTTGGTGCCTACAGACCGACATTAAATCCATTTCCCTCGAATGTTTCTGACTTTATAAAAGAGTCGTGTAATTTTTCGTGATACATACCAGCAAATTTCTTATCACACATATCTTCGCAAGTGTATAACTAGTTGAATCTCACTTACAGCTTAGAAACTTTATGAGTTATACTAAAAAATGTGATCGATGGTTGCATAATAGGCTGAGTCAAGGGACACATACCCTATTACTATGAAAAACGTCAAAATTGCAAAATTGGTTCGTGGAAATTGTGAAAAGCGTTCGGAACGGGCGTGCGGAATTAAAAAGAGCAAGTTCATCAAATCAGAAATTCATCAACGTAACGTTACCGGAAATATACAATGTGGTATGGATACGGCGCCTGTGTATTCAGTGGTTCGGGATTCCGAGAATCCAATGCTGGCAGCTCTAGTTACCCAAATTATTTTCAGTTTATAGAAACTTCTGTGGTATCGGCAGTTGATCTGTACATCCGATGTCAGGATTTTTTTTTATATGATTCTGATCAAACCTCATGAAACCAGCAAGCATGCTCTAAACCATGAAAAGGTTACCCTCTAAATAAGGGTTTGAAGATACCTAGATGAAACCACTATATGTAGTGTTATGTTGTGCTTCAGGGCATCTAATATAGGACAATATGGTGTCGTATTGAAGCATTTTTGAGAAGCGACAAGTTAAAAAGAAAAAATATCGGCATTCTTAAACATACACTCAGGAAACTATACGTATGATTTTCATGGAACTATGAACCACAAAGCAAGGGTCCAAGACTCTTTCCACACTAAATCGTTTGAAATGATTATTGTTGCATTGGTCGAGAAAATGAAAGTTTGCAACTATTTTTTCTGTGAGGTAAATCTTCATACGGCCTTTCCTATGAACTTCTTTCGATTAGATAAAGATATGATATTTGCAATAATATTTTCATACGATATTCCTATGATTTCCTCCAGTGTATACAATGGGTTCAATAAGGGAATTAATTTATCTTATTTTCAATATTTTCATTTGTTGTAATATGACACTGGTTGAATATCGCAACAGCAAAAACCTATAATAACAGTTTGCTTGATACAGCACAGCAACAGCAAAGTCAACAAAAAATCCTGAAGTTTGCCAGAATAGTTTGCAAATCAGGTTTTACCAATTGGAGGGATTTATGCATTTGTAACATAGTTTTACAACAATCATGAGGTTATTGTTACTACCTCCTAACCAGAGAATGGTTTCATTTTGAACCACGATGTTTAAAGCCTGTCCACGTTGAATTTTGGACACTTTTCTTTCAGTGTAGATTTTGAATTATTTCACGAATCCCTTAAACGTTTATGAACTCTCCACATTATTTCATTTAGCTAAAATTCTTCACGTTATTTCGTGGTACATCATTCTTGTTGGAAGTGCAAACGCATTTTATACGAACGGCAGCAAAATCCGTCCGTTTATCGATACGCGATCTTGCCAAGAAACTTAAACTACCGAAAGGTACCGTGTTTTGTGTTTGCAAACCATTTGACCAGCGCTTGATTGTGGATCGAAAGGTTGGTTGGAAGTGGAATACACATCCTAATTGATAGTGCCGGTAATGACGAAACTTTTAGATTTTCGACCACAGTTACATATGGCCTGCCAAATCAAATTCTTCTTCGAGAATTTGGACATCTTCTTTGTCCAAAAAGACTCGGCAACGACGTTCTTTTGGTATCAAAAATCAGACCCGTGAGCTGTGTAAAGTCTTTGAGTTCGTAATTTTCGTGGTCCATTATGATACAAGAAAGTGTTGGCATAAAAGTGGTGTCAAGCTCCTAGCAATGACTTTTTGAAGTGAAATTTGTCTTGTCATTACGGTTAGGCACGTTTTTTCACTTTGTACGTCTTCGGTACTTGCCTCTGCTTCACTTTTTTTTTGCACGTATGATTTTGAGTTCCCAACATTGCGAACCACATTTTGCAAAGAAAGATTGGGATTTCTCTCAATAATGACTACCACCTTCTTGTCCATTTGTCGGAAGCATACTTTGCGATTTGTGTGAAGCCACGACTTTCCAACAATGTGTTGGCCTGATTTGGCTTCTTGTCACTATGCGAAATCCGGCCTGGAATGGTATAAGGTAGAGGTCAAATACGTGACCAAAATAGCCAATCCACCAAACTGTCCAGAATTTCGCCCAATAGAGAAGTACAGGGCATTAGTGAAGCGGAAACTCTTCCAAACTAAGAAGAAATCCAATGGTATCTTCACGGCGGGCGTATCTGAGAATACCGTACGGAACCTGATGGCGGATATACCACAGAATGTTCGAGAATTTTACAGAAAGAAGGATCTTAATCAACTGTTTCTAATGTAGATTTAACTCTATTATCGTGAAATAAACATTCGGTTTTGTAGAATTATGTGTAATTTTTTTTTTGCTGCTTTTATTTTGGTGTCCGAAATTTAACGTGGACAGGCTTTGCTCGCTGTGATGGATGTCTATCAGTGCTTTGCATCTTCGCGAGAAATCACTGGGAAATTGAATGTAAAGGGGTGGAGTTAACAACAGGCGTCGTTTCGGTAAACGGTTCGAATGACGGTAAATGGTTCGAATGACTCCAGATCCTTGGGAGCGGAACCAAGTTACAATAGGGCGATACCGTTTTCAGAATAACTGAAAAATAACCGCGAAGTATTCGGAAAAACACTGAATACACTATTCCAGAATTCGAAAACGGATTCGAGCTGTTGAATGTCAGGTACTACACCGAAAACATGAAAAGGTTTCCAAAAATTGCAATTTTTGCAATCGTACACAGTTTGAAAGAGACATTTAATTTTCTGCGTTATTTAATGCACATAAATGGGATGCTAGATTTGGCATGAATTTATGGGATTATTCATGTAAATTTTATTCAGATATTGCTGAAATCAGGTCTGTTGTATGAAAGATTGCAAACAATGTTGTATGCTGACTGAAAGATTGTAGACAAGTACGTTGCTTACGCTGGCTTTGTCTTGCAATTATTCGAGGGGAAATTTTTCGCGTTTTTAGGATATATTTTTTTGAGTAGCTTGAGTCAGAACAGTGTGAGAATTCTGCATTGTGTACAATCCGTCATCATTACATTTCCGAAATCATACACGCTACTGGTGCCACCTGTGTGTCACAATCTGTACTAACGTTATCGTATTTTCATCTCTAGTGAAATTAGAAATACCAGGAAATCAGCGGAAAGCCCGATATTTTCTGAATGAGTGAAGGCTGCCGTGACATAATAAGTAATGCTCGTTTTAAAACCCTTTGACGTCCATGAACGCTGCTGCAGTCGATTGAGAAGATGTAGAGCGATAACCTGACAGCCTGCTTACCGAGATCAGCTAGGAGATTAAAGGAAGGTTTTATCATTTTTTTCTGCGTCGGGCGAAGGATTTCCATCCTTCTTCAGACGCAGAAAAAAAATGATTAAACCCTTGTGGAACTCCCGCCGGCTCATTCTGTATCGTAACCTAGAACCCGGCTCTTGGAGTATTCTCACAGAATTCTGTAAAGAAAATCAAGAATCCTCATTCTGTGCAGCGCTTCGGCGATGACTTCCCAGCTAGCACTTTTGAAGGCATTCTTGACCAATCGTTATCACAGCGCTGTGTTTGCACTCTAGGTGTCATTCCAAACTGCATCCACCGTTGAGTTCCGTTTCCGAAGCTCGAACTGAACATGCGATCTCCGTACAATTCTTCAACCTGATAAGGATGCCCAAAAGCTTTTCCAAGTGTATCCATCAAGCATTTGTATCTATACGATGTTGGATCCCTCTACGGCTATTCTAGCTTCGGTAGAAACTCTATTTCTTCAATCTTCCACCGGTCTGGAATCCCTCCTCCAGTAATCTCTGCATCGCGCTCCTTAACATGCCGCGAAATGCTTGTATCGCAGCGGTCAGGGCCACGTTTGGAATTCCATCCGGACCCGAAACTTTATTCAACTTCAAACCTTTCCTGGTTGGTAGCTTACATATCTTCGGTGTTGCCTCCTTCAGCTTCGTTGATCATGTTTCGGAAAAAGCCCCTCCACGATGACCTTCAGTTTGGCTGGGCACCTGTCAGCATGCAACATTGCACCTTTGATCTTTACCATGACTACTGCCCCAGGGATTAATATCGTCATCTCGACATAGGTCCTCTAGCAACAGCTAGACTTACTTCGATATATTTCATGTTTTATTGCAGCCCAGACCACTCTAAGCCCTTCTCTATCCGCTTCTATATTTGCCGTCTTAACGCGTATTCTGGATTTGATATACGTAGCATGGAGGTTGCTGAATGCTGGACACCATTCATTACTTGGCTTCAATTTCCTGGGCATGGTTGTTTGACATGTAGTCGCAACTCCTCCGCTCCTCCCTCCAAGGGGTGCTGTTTGCCTGGAGTGCTTCAACGTGCCTTATCGAACTTCTTAGTCTTCCATTTCCGCTAGCTCGTTTTCGTCTACCGTGTTGACTGCGGGTTTCCTTAGCCGGGGTTGTACTGGATCGCCGAAACTGCCGAAGGTGACGTTGGTAATGGATTCACGATCGTTTCTGCTAACGGTTCCTTCGGATCTTCAGTAAGTCCATTCCCAAGTAACATTGCAAAAACCATCCAGCTTTATTAGGTTTTATTAAAGTTTTATGAAAGCCACTAGAAATTAATTTGGTTTTATTATGGCAGTAAGAGGTGCCGATAAGTTTCAAGTTTTAGTCAGGTTTATGAGAACCTACACAGCTTCTTTACAACGATCTTAAAACCTTGTCTTCTGAAGTTCCTTTTTTTCCTATCAAAGGTTTTATTTTGACTTTATAAACTCGTAAAATGCTGTTTTGAATTGCCGTTTTAGGACTTATTCAAATTATCTTATTATGGTCAGTTGAAGAAGCATTTAAGAACCATTTTGTTCCAGAACAACAAAAACCAACCACGAAGTCACCGTGAAGTTGTGGACATTTGGCCCTATGCTGGTTTTGATGGCAGCCAATAGGTTGTATGAAGGTTCTCAAGTGGTCATAATATCTTTCACTAGAACATTTTGAAGATCTGTATGGTCTTGTAAAGGTTTTATAAATTTGTTTGCACAACCGTCTATAGAGTGGGCCACTATAAACATCTTTTGGTTTTAAAGATGCATAGAGTTTTATCAACAAACCCGGTAGGAGTGCCATACGGTTGGAATAAAACTTACATTGTTACTTGGGTTGAGCATATAGTGAAACCACTCTGTCGGCAAAGTACGAGATACGTAGCAACTGAATATGAAGATTCCGTTGGTTTTGGCAATAATAAAACCATCATGCGTGCTGAAAACCACTTCTTGGATAGGAGTCGCCATCCAGTGATCGTTCTTGGGAGGACCTCAATATGGCTCTGTAATGATTGCAAAGTCGCACTCTGTCTCTGTTGTTGAGTGCCACAATAGTTGCTGTGCAACGTAGTAATGATTGCGGTTTATTTGGGTGATCTCTTTTACTGCAGAGCATGAACCTCTGTTGTTGTGCGCAGTCTCTAGAAATTTGACCGTTCTTAAAACATTCCCTGCCTGATATCCAAAGACCATGGACTTGGAGCTCCTCTCCATTTGCTTGGTAACCGTTGGTCTCGAGAGGTTTATTTGCTGCCACTCTTAGGAGCCCTATTCGGAATTCAAATGGATACTACAGCATAATACTGCTGAATACTTCCTCAGAATTCTGATAAATCTCCTCAACGAGATTATGATGAATTGATCAGTTCGGCGTTCTGATAGTCCCGCATTGGAAGGATGTGATTCAAGTTCTGGAGGAATTCTCATTCGGATTTTAATAGATTCATCGTTGGCATTCTGAAATACACTTACCGGGCTTCCGGTGAATCCATATAAATGATTTCGATTACCACCGTATCAAGTTTTCGATCGGTTACTTTTGGGGATTCTATTCTGGTATTCTAGTTAGTCTCTTAGAATTCTGGTGAATTTTGCTGATTTTCAAGATACTGGTGAATCCTTCAAGTTTTGACAGTTCTGGTGTAATCTGGTCAGATTACATTAGAATTTCAGTGAATTCTCCAGGTGAGCCTATCATAAGAAAAAAAATCTGGGAAATCTCTCAATGAGCTTATTATGGATCATCTGCCAGAATTCTTGGTTCACACTTAGATTTTTTTACAGAAATCTGTAAAGTTTTACCGAATTCTTAACAGATGAACGTTCGATAATCCGATTTAACGGATTTCGATGAAATTTTACAGATATCTGTAAAAAAAATACCGGATTTCGGTAAAAGGAGATTGGGCAAAAGTGGGCCTGGAATGTACAGCAATGAATGATATCTCATTTGAAAGGTCTCATTGAGACAAGAAAAAAATAGTATGGGGACAAAATTATTTACCGTGGGGGAAAAAAGTTATTGCGTATATTAAATACGAATTTAATGTGTTTTTTGTTGTATTTACTCGTAACGTACTTAACGAATCGACATTCGGAAATGGGTTGCGCATGTATGTGTATGTGTGTATGTATGTATGTGTGTATGTATGTATGTGTGTGTATGTGTGTGTGTTTGTGCGACTGGTTTACTTCTGTTATTATGTTATCATACGTTCAACCAACTGTTTCGTACTGAAGCTAGACACCAACCTGTTTGCACCTCTATCCTCAGTAGTACAGGAATAATGTGTATGTATAACATAACTAATATATAACCCTCTGTGTATTTTATTGAATAAATCAGAAAAAAAAATCACACAGAGTGCGTGTGTCTTGTGATTTACACGTACTTTGCAGTTCCCTTCTACTCTCTTATTTGTAGATTATCATTATCTGCGTAAACTGATTCCATAACAATTCAGATACTCCTTATACGTAGTAATTCGCGTTATGTATTCTGTCTAAACAAAGCTCCATAGGATTGATTGTTAACTTCATTTTGTTTGCCGGAATTCGTTAGTCTCATCATTATACCTATATTTTGTGCCGTAGTTTGTCAGTTTTTCATGTAAGTAAAAATAGTCTATCTAAAGTATCTACGAAATATTTTTTTATGTCAGTCTATTCGTTGCTCTTGCAATACAGAAAACATGTTCTGCCTATTATCTAACTGTTCCGTACTCCGAAAGAGAAGGCATATGATAACTAAAGATTTCTCCGAATTACACCCTCGTGTTACCGATTTCATCAGCA
Source organism: Aedes japonicus (assembly GCA_034211315.2). Classification (NCBI taxonomy): domain Eukaryota; kingdom Metazoa; phylum Arthropoda; class Insecta; order Diptera; family Culicidae; genus Aedes; species Aedes japonicus. The sequence continues at coordinate 9,082 of JASCZW010000632.1, forward strand.
GAAGATTCGTTTTTATATTGAAAATGGCTCGCACTAATGGAAGTGACTCTCCATTTGATTTGAACAGAGAGTCATTTGACCACGACGTGACTTTTCTCACTTCACCAAGTGACAAAAGACACTTCGACTATAGGAGAATAACCCCATATGTTGCATTGTTGAACCTTTTATTCATAGATTGTTTTTAACAACGAGGAATATCTATGTCATGCTTGCTGGATGAGAGCCAACCGAAATACTCATGCTGAAAATGTACATGGTGGCAACTAGAGATTCTTAAAAAATGTTTGGAATAAAAAATTCAATTTATTGACCAACGCAACGACGAGATCTGATGCATGTTATTCATTCAATATCAACATCATCAATCCCGTAGCGAACCAGCCTAAGATTTGAAGGCTCCTATATATATTGATATTAACAAAAAAAAAAAAACTTAAGAAAGCAGAGTTTCATTTGCTTTCTACTTCTAAGGCGATTTTACATAGTTGTTTGAAGAATATGTAATAGACGTTCATTAAACTGGATGGACGTAAGTTAGGAATCCAGAAAGGAAAGTCAACCGCAATTGCATTCTGGGCTGTATCCCAACACACACATCACACTACACACACACACACACACACACACACACACACACACACACCACACACAGCGCGCGCAGCCCGTTCTTGAATGTCGTTTCGTTAAGTATGTAACGGTTGGAAACAACAAAACACACCTTATATCCGTATCTTATACATGGAATAACTTTTTTCCCCCACGCCAGATTATTTTGGCCCCATACAAACTTTTTCTTGTCTCAATGAGACCTTTCAAATGAGATATCATTCATTGATGTACATTCCAGGCCAACTCTTCATACATTTTTGCCCAATCTCCTTTTACCGAAATCCATTAAATCGGATTATCGAACGTTCAGCTGTTGAGAATTCGGTAAAACTTTACAGATTTCTGTAAAATAATCTGAGTGTGTTGGGATTATGATACACCATTCTGAGATTCTGGTAAACTTCTGGTCAAGATTATGGCGAATCCTTGGTTTGTATTCTAGTGAATCTGTGATTACAATTCAGATCATTTTTCACGTTAGACTACGCTTTTGCTTTCAATACTGGTGTACAATTTACAAACAGATCAATTTCGACGAAAAGTGGTCAGTTTTTGAACGAGTATGTTCCGATCGTTTCTCCAGATTTTCAAAAAAATGCATAAATCGATCCTAAATATTTTTACGCACCGATTCCAATAGAGAACATTGTTTATTTCGGGCCACATACTATTGCAAAGTTAATAAATGTCAAGCATTGTCTTTAAAAGTATATTAATTCACAAAACAGAGGGTGTTCCGATCAAAATTCGCCAAACAGTAATGTCTGTGAGTCGATCAACGTTTTTATTAATAAGTCTAATTATTTTCCTTTTACAAGTTCAGTTAATAAAGAATACAGGAGAAATATTTAGCTAAGCTTCCTTTTCAGCGAATGCAGGTGCCGGATCTTTCACTTAACAACTGTCATATGATTTTGTACAGTCTCCTTGTCCATTTTATTCGCCGCAGAACGCCAGTTTGCCTTGAATTGTTTCTCGCTCACTACAGCTTTTTGAGTCTTCTTAAGGTTCCGCTTGACGATGGCCCAATATTGTTCCATTGCACGGTGGGCAAAAACGAGCCAAAAAACGGATCTTTTATGGCCGCTAGTTTCAGTCCCTTAGGATGAGCATTTCTAGTGTGAAAAATCACGAGAAATCGATTGGAGATAGTTTCAGCCACCGCACGATACGGGAAGTTGTCCATTTTGCCCGATTCTCCCCATGATTATACCTCAAACTCATATGTCATTTAGTTTTATACGTTGATGTCCCCAATATAACCCTTATTTGCACTGTACTTATGTAAAATTATCCGGAGAATCGAATGAAGATGACACTGCTTTGATTTGACCTTTGGAAGTGGTCCATTTTACCCGAATTTCCCTCATACTTTAGAAAACTTATATAACATACGGTTTTGAGAATTGGACCCATCACTATTATCCCCATTTGCACTGTACTTATGTTAAATTGACCACAGAATCAAATGAAGATTATACTGCTTTCGTTAGATCTTCGGAAGTGGTCCGCTTTACCTGAATTCCTCTCGTACTCTCATACTCTCATACTAACCCAACTTAAAAAAAAACAAAAACTGAGTATTAGTTCCCACGCTAGTTACTCACGACCAGAAATTCAAATTATCGCTCAAGGCTCGTATAAACCACGTATCGCTCAAACAGCTTTTTGCTGAGCAGACCATCGACAATATTATTGTTCTCTCATTGATCGCTGATAATTTATTATCCTCTCCCATCCAAGCAGGATGTCCTTGGGCACCACTTGAACGTTGTTGGCAGCATACCACTCCATGGCCTTTTTTTCCGTAATGGCAAGATGCCGAAATCCGGCCAAAATAGAACGGAACAATTGTGTCGCTTCAGGAAAGGCAGTAGACGTTTTGTAGGCACTCGCCCAGATAAATTTCCTGGTTGACGGTTCCGGTCGCAATGTAAACGTTGCTCTTCAAAAGCCACAGGGGCAGATGCCCTTGAATGAATACAGATGGTCTTGGATGTGCTTGAAAATATCTGCCACCTTTCCCCGTCCGGTTGCCGTATAAAATTCCTGTGCAGGAAGCTGTTTAAAGTCTGCCTTGACGTAAGTTTCGTCGTCCTGTACCACGCAATCAAACTTCGTCAGTATCGTCGTGTACAACTTTCGCGATCTTTGGCTGACATGTTTGTTTATAGTTGCGATTTGGAGTCACCACTTTTTTGTAAGTCGACAGTCCAGCTCGTATTGATGTCGTGCAAAATTTTGATGCGTTGCTGCGACGACATTTTGATGACTGAAGTGCTAATCTCAAAATTCAAATAAAACATTTTCAAAATGATACACCCCAATTTTTTTTTAATGCACGATGAAAGGAAATGCGTCAAGTTTAAGTCGACTTAATTTGGTCGAAACACCCTTTATTGTGTTTTACAAACAACAAAATTGCTTTCAGCGTAGTCGTACGTCATCATTTCAAACTACACAATAGGGCTGTACCTTGTAGTTTTTCCACTAAAATTCTTCAGCATAAGATTCTAATGAGCCTTTGGTTAAAATTTTGTTTTCCTTCTTCTAAATAGTACTCTCATTTAAATACCAATAACAAGTCAATGGTGATAAGCAATAAGCTTGATATGCTGAATGTTGAAAAAATCATTCCAAGCGTGGAATATGAAAACATACATCTTCTAGCTCATTTCATCCAGAATTACATGGCATAACTGTAAACATGATATCAGTTACACCGAAATCGTACCCCAGGGAGCGTTGACTCAAAACAGAAAAACCGCAACCGCCCGGCGCAAAACGGTGCTGATCAATGACTGTAAACTCGTTTGCGTTTAGCTCTAAAGAACTAAATAGACAATGGAGAAAAAAAAACATTGTCCCCTGGAGAAACCCCCCAAAAACCCGTTGGGTGAGATATGAGTTATACCGTCCGATCCTTTTTATGGTTTCTCTCCGCAGCAGCACCAAGAACAATAACCGATACGTTTCCTTCTCGGTAGCAGCCTCCTGGAAAAAAGGGGTTTCGCTTACCTCCGCTTACGTAAATTATTAAAATTATTTAAAACAAATTACAATTAATGATCGGACCCTCCCATCGGATAACGCGCACCCACCCAAACCTACGAGAAGGAAGATGAAGAATGTGCGTGTAATTTATATCGTAAAAACGACGACGGTGAACGCAAAACACAACCACATAAAATTTTCGTCCCAACATCCGCCTACCCCTTGTTTGCAGTGGTGGAAAATTTTTAATTGAAGTCCGGTCCAGGAGATACGCAGAATTTCATCCTCGACCCGCAGAAATAAAAACCGACCAACAACAATACATCCGATAAATATTTTATTATAATAAATTTCCTTAGCCTCCACACTTCTCTTGAATACTCGAGCTGGACAGCTGCCCTCCGCCAATGGCCGATGGCATTTCGGTTTTTCCGTCGAAGACCGACCGACCAAAAGTGTGGGAGGAAGGAAATTTATTTTTATTTTAAAATTGTTTCACAAAACCAAAGCTTTTCTCCTCGCCTGCTACTGTTATATTATTGTTGTAGATGCGAATGTGCGAGCCGCACTCGACCGACCCTCACCTGTCAGTTTCCTATCTCCCTTCGCCTGACCACTCTACCCCGAAAAAGGCGACCTGTAATTTAGTATTTTTCGAATGGTCATCACATATAATATGGATAAAATATGTACTCGACTCGAAAGGCGACCGAGGATTTTTCTATTTTCGCTTGATTCATAAATTTATTATTATATTCAACCATTTTCTATACCCCCAACCTCCTCTCGTGATATGGCGAGTTTTCTAGCTTTGAATTCTAACAAAATGTATCCTGAACGGAGAAGCAACCAACAAAAAGCGAGTTTCGAACTGGTCTCCGCAAAAGGTTTCTCCCGTTATCGTTGCTTCTGCTGCTTCTGGACGGAAAATAATCCTTTCCTTGCATTCCTCGTAATCCCTGACCGACCGTCCCCACATCGCTTTTCACCAACAAAAGAATATCGAAGCGAGAAACAAATGAAAAATCATTTTTCCTCCGAAATCTAAACTCCTAATTCAGGTTTTACCGACCAGCCGTCAGTACTCTCTCGTGCCCTCCAGCCGGGTAGGACAACGGATTCATAACATATATTATGTAAATTCTCCCTTCCCCTTCCCGGTCCTCATTCACCCACCTCCGCACATGCAAATACGACATGTGCCTGGTTAGGAGAATATTTTTACTGCTTTGAAGCCATGTCGAATTCGGAATGGTGGTGGCCGGGGGGCCGAGAGGGTTCGAAAAATGGCCAACCCAAGTCATCGCCACCGACCGCCGCGGTTGTGTTTGTATGTGTATGTAGGTACTCTCACCCACCGTATTCCACCCGGGAGGGAAAGTCAATCCATCAAAAACCGAAGGAACCTCAAACCCGATTCCGGAACAGGCGATCCTCGCCTGAGGGCTAATTGGCATCCAGCAATCATTTCTACGAGAACGACCAAATGCCTCGGCGGCGCAATTCTGCCATATCACAAAAATCGATCGCCTTCGCTCGCACTCTGGAAGCAGGTAATCGGGTTTCTCCAGCCCTCGAGGTGTGGGTAAAAGTTAGTCGTAATAAAAAGGCTAATTATCTGCATAAAAGCAATCCAGAATCCCTCCCGCGTATGTGTTTTCGATATCATAACCAACTCCGTCCGTCCAACTCATGGAGTTGTAAAACCGTACTACCTACCCATCATCATCATCTCCGGTGAGGGGCTCTCTTTGACTTTTTAAAATTTTCTCCGCAACCATCATCATCTTTTTGATCTGGTGCCTAGGAAGGATGGTATCTTCCCTTGGACCGAATGCCGTGTCAGCATTCGGTTCATATTTCGCAACCCTTCCTTCCTCTGGACCCGAAAAATCCACCACCCCACCCATTTGAGAGTGACTTGACGTACTATCCGGTAAAATATTAATTCCGTATCCACCAGGTATACGTATGGAGGTACGATATATATTAATTCGGAATACACACACGGATATATTGCATCATGGGGAAGAAAGAAAAAACAACCGGGTTTCTAATCCGAAGCGAACTGACCGGGGTCCGTTCACATGGTGATCTGTGGGAGAAAAAGCGACGACGACGACGACGGAAAAACCGTGGTTTGATGCAAACCCGGCGCCCACCCAGGGATTTCGGGAATTTCGTTGCGGTGCCGGGCGAGTTCTCTCTCTCTCTCTCTGCTTCTTCCGGAACCTGAAGGACCGACCGCAAATAATTTAAATATGGATTCCTGCGCTCGTTTTGGCTGTGGCGGGTATTCGAAGGCGGTTGATGAAATGGAATTAGATTCGGTTGAGGATTCGGACCGTATTGGGGGTTCCAAATTTTTAGATAAATTTTCTAACCTATTCTAGAGAACTGTTCCACCGGAATCAGACAATTTTACCAGAATACTTAACAGGAGTCTTAGCAGTAGATTATAAGAGTTTAAAAGAAACATTTTCGAGACAGAGGATTCACGAACTTCCGGACGAGGGAGGTTTATTAGAATCCAAAACGGAGGATTCGCCATAAAACTGAGAATTCCCGGTGCGAGAGGTTCGCCAGACACATTTTTTTAAGATGTTGCCGATTCCCAACAGAATGTTTATTACCAGGATTTTGAATAATTTTTAAAAATTTCGAAAAGGATTCTCCATCACGATTTAATCGATGTGTAAGTTTTTTATAGGTACTCTTAGTCGCTACTAGTGACGCTACTTAGGATCTTATCTAAAGAATTCACCCAGGAAGTTTTACCAGTATATTTCACAAATTTTTATCAGAATCTTAATACGAAATGCACCAGAATCCTGATAAAGGATAGCATAGAATAGCATTTTCTAACCTGGGTTGGCTGTTGTAGAGACGATGGAAGTGCGAGAAAGCATAGGTCGTTGGAAGTGACGAAGCTAAGAAAGTAAATGGCGTTTCCTACGTATATCTAGGCTCCAAATCCAAGGATGTAGTGCCTTTTCTTGCGTTATAGCTTGTCTGTCGGTTGGGACATGAGCACTAACTCTTGTCATAGCCTTTTAAAGCTTATGGTTATAGCGGCAGCTTTCTGAAAAGAAAAGAAGGAAGCGCCAACACAAAGTCAAACGCTCATACACATTCGCTCTTTTTTTCACTCTCTCAGACTACTCCTCACCCTCCACACACACACACACACACACACACACACACACACACACACACACACACACACACACACACACACACACACACACACACACACACACACACACACACACACACACACATACACGTTCACATACTAATACTCATAGTTCACAAACGGAATGGAAAATGGAATGGAAGTGTAAAATGAAATGGGAACAGGATTGGAATGGAAGTACAATTTAAGTGAAATATACGTGAAATGGAAATGTAATGGAAGTATAAGAGAAGTGGAATGGAAGTGGAATGGAAGTGGAATGGAAGTGGAATGGAAGTGGAATGGAAGTGGAATGGAAGTGGAATGGAAGTGGAATGGAAGTGGAATGGAAGTGGAATGGAAGTGGAATGGAAGTGGAATGAAAAATGGAATGGAAGTTGAGTGGATAGGGAAATGGAAAGTGAAATGGAAAGGAAATAGAAGTGAAATGGATGTAGAATTAAAGTGGAATGGAAGTGGAATGAAAATCGAATGGAAAAGGAATGGAAGAGAAATGTGAGTTGAATGGAAGTGGAATTGAAAGCAATGGAATTGAAAAGGAGGTAAAATGGACGTTGAATGGAATTGGAGTGCACGTGGAATGGAAAATGAAATGGAAGCTGCGTGGTAGTGGAGTGTTAGAAGAATGAAAATTGAATGGAAAGAGCAATGAAAGTGGAAGTGAAATGGAATGGAAACAGGAATGGAAAGGGAATGGAAGAATAATGGAAATGAAATGGAAGTGGAATGAGAGTGGATGGATGTAGAATGGAAGTGAAATGAAAGTAAAGAAAGGCGGGGGCGACCCTGGCATAGTGATTAACATCCATACCTCTCACGCCAAAGTCACGAGTTCGAATCTTACCCCCGAACAAGTTACGAAAATACCCAAAAAGTACCTAGAAATGAGAAGAAAAATTAGTATTTCACATTTAATTCCAATTACCTTTGTTTTTCTTGACTAATAACTCGACTTAGTACACGACACTGAAGATGTCTGCACATTGCAGACGAAATAAGCGTATCTGTCAAGATAAGCAAAGGTAGTTGGAATTAAATGGAAAATACTATTTTTCTTCTCATTTCTAGTTACAGTTATTCCACTAAACAGCTCAAACTCTCTAGGATTCCTAAAAGGTATTTGAATGACTACGACGGGAGATGAACCAGCCCAGGGCTAATAATCTCGATAATAAAGGAATAAAAAAAAGTAAAGGAAGTGAAATAGAAGTGGAATGAAAGTGGAATAGAAGAAGAATGGATATTGCATGGAAGTGGAAAGAAAAATGAACTGTGAGTGGTATGGAAGTTGAATGGGAAGTGGAATGGAAGTAAAATGAAAGTGGAATGGAAGTAAAATGAAAGCGAAATGGAGGTAAAAGGTCCACTTCCTTTACAAAGTGTAAAGTAGAAAAGAAGTTGAATGAAAGTGGAATGGAAGAAGAATTGAAATGAAATGGAAGCGGAATGGAAGTTTAATAAAATTGGAAGGACGTGAAAGGGAAAATTTAATAGAAACTGAATGTAAGTGAAATATTTAAAGAATGAAAGTGGAATGGAGGTGTAAAGGTCCACTTTTTATATAAAGTGGAAAGTGTAATCTGAGTGGAATGTGAGTGGAATGGAACTTAAATTGTATTAAAAAAGAAGTGTAAAGGAAATAGAAGGGAAGTGTAGTGGAAGTGGAATGAATGTGGTATGAAGTGGGATGAAAGTGGATTAAAAGTGGAAAAAAAGTGAAATTAAAGTATAATGAAAGTGCAAGTATAATGGAAGTGGACTCGAAAATGAAATAGAAAAAAAAGTATGTTTGATAAGAGGAATTTCCCCCACTGCACAACATTCGTTACAAGATAACACTATTCTGGTATTAAAATTATGAAAAGTACTTAGGTGAATTCCATGTCGGCTTCCTTCACATATTGATGTGTAGAAATCATCTCAACCAGTCAGTATCAATTTTCAGGATGCCATGTTAACACGCAGCTGTGCCACGCAGTACGTAGCAATTGGTTCTACTTGTCTCCTTTCCATGTTCTGTAAGTTAGTATCGCCTTCCATGTTTTTAAATTAATTCTCTAAGGGATTCCCCTTCTAAACAATTCCTCCGGGAGCTAATTTACACATTTTTCACTTCTTCGTCGCTTGAGGACCGACAGAAATCATGCACTGTATTGCGTGGTTAATAATCTTCTTGGGACGATTGTTCCCAACACTCCATTTAACCAGTTTGCCGACAGCTCAGGACTTTTAACCGCACTTTGAACCCCATGAAAGTGTCAATTCGCCATTCGATTCTACATGGTCTGCGATACGAAAAAGGCTTCTTGCATGTCTAATATTTTTTTCATTTACTTTGCTCGCACCTGGAACTGTTTTTCGGATTCATTAATTTCCATTTCGCAGTCCGAGCTTTGCAACAAGTTTCGTCAAATAACCCACTCAAAACAGTAATAAAATAACAAACAATAATACTTTATGTTAAACTAGAGCCAAATTCCATCTTCCAGCAAAGCACGCTTCGATCTACGCCAGAATCCTGATAAAGGATACACCTTAGAGATTCATCAAAATTCGTACGATGGATGCGTTAGAATCCCAACGAAAGTTTCGTTAAAAAATCCAATCAATTCCAATCACATATTTGTTAAAATGATACATCATCAGCTTCTCTTGAACGCGTTAAGAGATTTATCATAGTTACGATGAGAGATTCAACAATAAAATTCTTATAAGGAAGCCTACGGATTCACTAAAATCTATGTAGCATGTTAAATAGAAGAAGTTAAAATGAAGAATTCGAAAGAGTCTCTTGGAAATAATAACCAGAATCATCATGACGGATTAACTAGAATGCTAGCGCAGAATTACCAAGAATTTATTGTAAAGAATCACCAGACCTCAGAAGAAGGATAAACAGATTCCGCAGCGAAAAAAATATCAAAATCATAACGAAAGATCGTTTAGAATCCTTACAAACAATCTTGAGCAGTTCCAACGAGAAATTCCCCAAAATAACCTGCAGCCGAGCTCCCGAGGTATTCACAAGATTCCTTAAGTTGCTAACAGGCGTCATCATGTTTCAAAGGAGTGACACCGTTATAATCAAAATTTTAAAACAACCTTTCGTTCTTTACTCAATGTCAGAATTTGTTGGGTGTGAATTTATGTTAATGCCAAACTAATTGCAATAACCTGCATTCAATAACGAATCAACATTGAAAGTTTTCAATTTTTACGGCTCACAAACTAGTGTAATTTTGGACGCGGCTTTTGGTGAGATCTATCTGATTCTACGTGGACAATAGAAAACTACGTATGTTGCAGTTCCCTTCTTCAAATGATATTGATAATGTTTACAGTTCAACGTAATTTACAATATACAATGTTGCAGAAAAATCGTGTATGGTTAAAGGCCTAGGTAACTGAACGAAAACTTTAGGCATCCATCAATAGAAGCAATATTTTGGGTTCAATCGATGGATGTGATACTCTTCCCAACAATCGAAAACTGTCGTGTCCATGTCCGTGCAACTTGTGGCGATAGGAAGGATTGTTGGTTCACTAGTTACTTAAGAGAGATGTAGTGAACTCTACAATCCCTCATACGTGTCACGAGACGGTTGGAATATGTTAATAAAGACTGACTAAGAGTAAATTGGTATGCACAAAAAGACTTGTAATTCATGTTTCAGTTAGTTTAAAAAGTTCATTGATAGTTGCTTTACAGTACTTTTATTAAAACTTCAAAGTTACAGCATTTCTCCAGGTCGAACGAAATCTTGAACCTCAAAGTCTCGGATACGGGATCAGCGCATTTCTTCCATTTTGCCCGAATTTGCTGGATGTCCTTGACTGCCCCGCCGCTTCGTCGAAGTTGCGGCTTCGAAATTGCCCAGCATTTTTCGATTCGTCAAAATTCCGGGCAACTCGGAAGATTCATTAGCTTGTGGACAAAATCTATCTTGTTGGAAGCTTACCATTCCAGAACCACCTTAGAGTAGTGACGGCTGGCCAAATAGGGCCAAAGGATGACTTTGCCCCATTGCGGCCTTTTTCAGACATTCTTCAATGTAAACTTGGAATGTGACAAATGGTTCCGTTTTCAGGTCATGATTGCAAATCGCTTGCCAAATCATGGCCATCTTCACGAACTTGTCGGCAAACACGAACTTGAATCTCCCCAGCACATCCCCAGGTCCAATCGTGATGTAATACCTTTGACTGGGGAGCTGCTTAAAATCGAGTTTAACGTATGTTTCGTCATCGACCAAAGTTCGGCCCTTGTGTTTCGTCAAAACACGGTCGTAGAAGAGCCTTTTGGCTACGGAATTCTGGTTCATGTGCCGGTTTGGATGTTTACTGGCTTTGTATGACTTGTATTCTTCCCTGGCAAGGTCGGCCCCGTTTAAAAGTTGGCGTTGTACCCACTGGCCACATCTCGGTTTGAAAGACCGGGTTTTAACGCACCTCAATACCTTGCTCCGCAGCTGACGATCCCTGGTTCAAGTTTTTTCGTAGGTCCGCTGATTCCTTTCCACACTCAGGGCTTCTGTGTAGGTTATGAGCACTCGACAAACTGTTGTTCTTGGTTTTCGAGTTCCATTTGACGTTATTGCCGAACACGATCGACTACTTTGATCAAACTTGCACCAGTTGTTCTCTATAGAAGTGTTAACAAACAACTGTCAAAAAATCTCAATTTCCAACACTTGAGGTTTGCTAGCATCACACTAGGGGCGTATCAATTTACTTATAGTTAGCCTTCATGAAAAGTTGAACGGGTATGGGATAGAACTAACGGCGTCCTGCTTGCTGCGCAGATACTAAGTGAACCACAGAACCCATCAAGAATGTTTTACAGTGCGGTTAGAGTTTTGAATAGAGACGGGAAAAAGGATCAATATGACCGAAGCCGCTATGAGCGTTCTTAATCATTTTCACCAATTTTGTACATGAATTTACCAATATCGCATTATAATCTGTTTGTGTAGAATTCTTGTTCAAAACAAAACTGGATATGTATATCTGGCTTTCTCTCTGCAAACCAACCCATGCTATGCTCAATTCCAATTCCAATAGAGTATTATTCCTTTTCATCAACCTTTATATTTGATAATTCATGCAGAAAAAGCCCATTGAACGATAATTCAAAGACATAATTAGCCTATGATGTCTAGTTGCAAAAAGTGGAAAGGCATTGTATTTGCAATAATTTTGAAGAAAAATGCACAAAAATTCTCAGGAGGGATTCACTAAAAGGCCAACCAGATTTTCAACGAAAGATTAACCATAATTCAAACAAATGATCGACCTAAGACAGAGATTGCAGAGTTTCAACCTGGGATGTCGGAAAATCCTGAAAAATGTTTTATCAGAACTCCATAATCTCAGTAAAGGATTAACCAGATACCTGACAAATGATACAAGAGTACGTCGATAGGGTATCTACCGATACATAAAGTGACGGACAATACTATAAGACCAAAAAACAATTTTTATCCAGGATGGTGCTGTTTGAATGGTCATTTTCCCGTAAACTAATTTAGTTGGAATGCTATAGGCTAGAAACAACCGTGATCACGACAAAATGAATAAGACCTCCTTTTGATATCCTTAGATAATGCTCAAATTTGAGGATCTGTATTTGGATTTCCAATGAACCCAAGTCCAACATTTTTCAATGGATTTAAAACAGTTAAAAATTAAGGTTACTTATACTTACTTATATTAAGGTTACTTATAGGTTATAGCCGACCGTCATACCAAATTTGGTGGTTCAGAGTTCAATGTTGTCCCCACCAAATCCAGCATCGAATTTAAGACTTGTTCGTATTTTTCGGGTTGGATATTCGATATAGTTTTCCAGATTTCCATCGAGTGTGACTGATGATACTCACTCACCATGGCTGACTACATCAATATGAACATCGTAACTCTTTCAAAATTGAACAAAATACTCAAAAGTTACTGACCGAACTTGATGCATATCATTTAAGTGCCTCAATTGTTCTACTCAAAACACCCCCAGCGTCGTCAGCCCCCAAATATGTTTCAGCATTCAAATTTCCAACCTTTTCACAACACCTCACTCAAGTCTTTCGAAATCCTTACCCGACAACCTGTCGCGAACCTGTTTGAACAGCCTGCGCGATTTCTATTCAAATTTAACGATAACCCAAACAAGGAGACAACTTCAATTCAATTACACTAACGAACGTCGCGTTGCAAATCCTTCCACCAATGCACTTACACACACACACACATCTGGAAATAAAATAGAAACCATTCCTTTCTTCGCGCACTTCACATAACTTGTGTATTTTTTAATTAATTAATTTGTACAACTGACATTTTGCCACGTTCTAGCAGGACACAAAAAAAAGCACCACACCTCACATCTCCCACCCCCCACCCCACCCGCGAGCAATGAATGCGAAAATTTCAATAAGTTTATAATAAAAAAAAATGATACCTTTCGTTGGCGTCGTCGCCGGCGTCGTTCGTCTCTCAAACTCTCCTCGGCGAACGAGGTGAGAGCACTCAAAAGGAATAACCCCATCCGTAGAATTCCTGTTTTCCCAAGCGTAATTAGAAAAAAAAAATGCTACCGTTAGCAAGTTGAAAAAAAAAGTTGATCTTTGGTTTTCAATTCAATTCGAATGACAAGCAGGCTTCGTCGCGCCCATGTGATTTCCTCCTTTTGCAGGCAAATTTGTTACAACCCGGTGGAAATAATGGAAAAATATCCACGGTTGAACGCCGAGTTGTGTGTCTTAATTAAGGAAAAAAAAAACCTCACGACGCGCTTCCATCCACACGTGGTGAAGCGCCATCTTGATGCGAAGAGGCTCCGATTTTGTTTTGTCTTTATGAATGTGATGGAAAAGTAGGCTCGCAACAGGAAGAAGCATATTCGTTGCTACGACTCATCTAATTAACGATTACTGGGCCTACTGCCAAACGTCGCCATCCTCCCCGTCGTCGTCCTCGTCGTCGTCGTCGTTGGTTGATTATTATTGAAAAGAAGCGCACTCGCGTCAAATTGGATGATGAGTGCTGAACGAAAGAGTTGACAGTTTGTGTTTTTATTTTCACGCTTGGGTGTGCGGCCCCTCCCCCGCTTATACGGTTCTTTTTTTTTCTCCTGGATTTAACAGTGGAAGAAAGGAAAAACCCTTTCATCTTCTCCTCAGCACACGCGGGAACACACGAACGAACACGTACAATACCGGGTGCAACTTGGCACTCTTATATCATCGTCGTCATCAGAGCCGAGAGGCTATAAATGAAAAGTCAATGACGTTTGTGTCTTGCCCCTTCCACCCGCCGCGCGGTGTCACCTGTCACTTGAGACCTCTTGATTTCGACTAGTTTTCCTCAGTCACCCGCTGTTTCTGACTTTTATTGTTATGATTTTCCATAGATATTTAAAGGCCCCTTTGAGATTCGCCAGTAGAATATCGCACAAACGAACACAACGCCGGGATGCAGTTCCTGAGCACGTTCCGCCACTCGGTCGTTTTGATAGATGACGCGCGGCGATGCACTGTTGTTGTTGTTGTCGTTGATTCGAAAGTGCACTTTTCACAAAATCCAGCGAAGATTGGTAATGAACGAGATGGGGTGCATTGTTTTGTGTCGCAGAATTTCTTTTCAATCATTCATCCTCGCTCGGCGGTACTCGGCCATATAAGCAGGCTTGTTATTGGGGCGCACTCGTATCCATCCACGGTTTTATTTTTGAAAAGCAATCGGGAAAATTGCTTCCCGTTGTGCAGTGTCTTACCCCTTGCGGAGCGATAATAATATTTTTTCTCTCTTTCCATTTTCAGGTAAGTTGCTACAGCTACAGCAGGCGCCAACCGGAAACAAAGGGTCCCAGAGGGAAGAATACGGAACGCGCCGAAATAATAGCAGCGACGGCTGTGTCCTGCCCCTTCGGTCTTGCATTCGCGAACCTAAGCGGTAGAGTAGCAATATCAGGTGATTTCCAAATAATACCTTTAATTTCGAGGCGGCTGTGGTGGCATTTCCATGCAGATATGAACTTCCTTTTTTTCGGAGTTGCTGCAAAGTGAAAAACGTGTAAACAATGGCCGCAGCTCACCCCTGACGCTGACAGGATTCCCGTGACAGCCAGGCCAGTGCAGCTCCCATTAGTGTTGATATATTATCGCAATTTTGAATATTATTTTTTAATGAAAGATGTCATTAGCGGTAATGGATTCAATATGGCGGCGGATAGCCTCACCGACCGACCGACCAGGAAGAGACACTTAGCCAAGTCTTGGAAGAGTTACGAGTCGACGACTTCATCGCAGCTGCTGCTTCTGCTGGTTACTTGCCTTCCTGGTGTAATTCAAATTTCAAACAGCACATATGCGGGTTCAGTCTCGAGAAATTGAGACGCAATAATCCACGGCACTTAATTATTGCATCATTCCCAATATGCTTTGAATTCGGTTGCTTTCCTTTTATATTTACGACACCGACGATGATAACCCCTCCGTATTTCACAGAAACCGAACAAGCCATTTCGATCACCACGACGTCATCCAAAATTCGATCGGCGTAATCAAATTTCGGTACGGTATGGGCAGCATATTGACACTTGACCCGCCTCGTTTCCTCCGAACCGAAAGTGATCGATCGGAGGTCGGAGCGCGCCAATTTGGGGCTTTGTTTGATTAGAATTTCTAACTTTATTAGGTTATCAATTTGATTCCATTCAAGTGCAAACGGCAGGCGACACACACACTGGATCGATCGCCCGGGCAGTTCGTTCTTTAATTTGTAGCACCCCAGTCCGGTGGTGATCGAGCACGTGCATGACTTTGCTCGATTGGCGCCGAAACGGAAAAAAAACACGACGATCCGCGATAAGAATCGTGCGACTGGGGCACCGGCAGAGAACCTATCAATGAAATTTCTTTCGTACGCATATTGGCTTGTAGCAGAGGAAACTTGGCTCGGGCTAAGCGCCGAGTGTGTGCCTGCCGGTTGAGTGTGAAATTATAAATGTTTGGACGTTTTTTTTTCCTGTTTGTTTCGGCTGTCTGGTGTCGGTGACTGGGCGATGCACAATGGGTTAATCGGGCGGAAAATTTGACGTTTTTTTCATCCTTAACAAGAAGTTGTTCTTTTGGGGGAAGATGTAAACCTTTGTCTGCTTATTAGTCGATGAAAGTTATGAACATGATTAACTGCCTGCTATTGAGTTGCTACACGAAACGAAAATTCCTTTCGTATGTATTAAGTAAACTCCATTTTGCATGATGTTTATGCGTCATACACGCAAGGTTTATTAATCGTGTCGAATCAACTTCATAATATAGACTTATACATTTCATGAGCTATTGAAAATACTCATTATCAGGCACCAAAAAGTCTTCATAACAAATTGAAATGTATATCAAAAAAATGATGAATGAATCTAATTATTTTTGTTGTGATTATTCAAATCGTCTTGTAATTCATTCGATCGGTTAGAATTGAGCGTAATCTTTCCTTAGTATACATAGTTCATGTTCGCTTTTTACTGCGCTCAATTTGCGTGTATTTTTCTTAGAATACTTACCTTGAGCATGTTCTCAGCACCTGATTTTAAAGCGCCATGATGAGCGAAAAAAAATGTCAATGTTAAGTCTAATCAAAAGTATATGTCAAATCTTAAAGCTTTCATCCATAAGGCAAGCCTTTTTCTTCTAATTCAGAATTGAGAAACCAAACTATTGAAATGTAAACTATTTCAAGGATGTTTGTTGATCAATCAGACATGAACATTAACAAGTTTTTTTTTGTTGAGTGTAGACTAGGGTGGCTCAACATGATCATTTTTTCAGAACAGCTCTTTTTTGGATCCATTTGGGGTCCCAAACAACCGTGTAAAATTTGGGGACGATTGGTTGTAGCCCGGCTTCCCGCATTGCGTTTGAAATTTGTATGGAAATTAGTATGGGAAAACATACTTTTTTGAATTTTCATTACTAGAGACCTCATTTTAGCATAGAACCTTTAACTAATCAATTAAAAGTATAGTCCAGGATGTGCCTACCAACTTTGTCGAAAGAAGTACTACGCTAAAACATTTCTTTAAAAAGTTATAGGTGTTCAAAGATCGATGGTTCGATTTAATTGCTAAAAATGATTTGTTCTGCCAACACTGCCGGTGTATCAATGGAAGCCAGATTTCAATCCGCAATAACTTTGGCGTTTCTTGTCTTATCGATTTGGAATGTTCAGATGAACTACTCATAAACATTTGCACAACTTTATGGGTGTATTTGGAGATGCCTCCCCCCCCCCCCCCATGCCAACCCGCCCCCTCTCCATCAATTCATAGTAATGGAATTACTGTTTCAAACTGAAATAATTTTAGTGTTTCGTATACGTGACCCAAGCAAAAATGGGGTCTCTAGGGATGAAAATGGAAAAAGTACGTTTTCCCATACTAATTTCCATACAAATTTCAAACGCAATGCGGGAAGCCGGGTTACGACCAATCGTCCCCAAATTTTACACGGTTGTTTGGGACCCCAAATGGATCCAAAAAATAGCTGTTCTGGCTTCATGTGGTCAAGTTTACGTTTTTTCATATAAACGGTGAGCCACCCTAGTGTAGACGGCTTCATATAGAATGAAGCATCACACGTAGTGAAATAAACTTTCGATAGTCATTAGTTTGGGTTATGGGTTTTGCCACAAGGAACCAGTATGGATTTTATTAATTTGCCTTATGAAATAGAATGATGATAAAAATATAAAAGAGTGGAGCAATCTGGAATCAAACCTTGAACGTGGGGTCTCGGGTAAACTCGTCTATCAATGCTTGAAATTAGGTAAAGGTAAAAACTTACAGAAACTGCTTCTTAAATATTTTTATCTGGGTGCCTTTCAGCCATCTGAGCTGGTTCGTTACCCTCAAAATGAGTTTAGAGGAGTGTATCCAAAGAATTGGTCTTTATAGGACTCACAAAGGCGAGTATCTTGTATATTACGCATTACCATTAACGGGTTTTCTTTTCTCGTTTCACAATTTGATTTTCTTTCGGTGTTGTTCAGTGGAATTTGAAATAATCTGCGTAGAATCAATTTGTAAAGGGTTTTCTATTAAGCGTTTACAATCCTCAAAGTTGAATAAAACAAACTGTGAGGGAGATATTGACGAGATTTATGTTGTGTTTGAAAAGCCTATCAATACCATTATGTATGGAATACGACGTCCCTCTAATGGCCGCATCCGATCGATCCAATTTTCCATGACACCTGCGCACAAATCGGGCTGAATCTCGTTGGTGGCTTTAGAAATGTTGGCTTTGAGGGCATCGGTGGTTTGCGGTTTATTGGCATAGACCTGCGACTCAACATAGCCCAACAAGAAATAGTCTAGCGGGGTTCAATCACACGATCTTGGTGTCTGTTGGAACCACATATCGTTCACATCCATATCGTCCGGTTTAGGCCAAAAAAAGTTGGTAATCATTGACCTGTAGCGCTCTCCGTTGACGGTGATGCCCTCGCCAGCTTCGTTTTCGCAGAAATACTGACCGATGACGCCTCCTGCCCAAAACGCACACACACAGTGACTTTCTGGGGATGCATTGCCACTTGGTGGACCTCGTGTGGATTGGCCTTGACCTAAATTCGACAATTCTGTGTCTATTGTGACAGTAAAATTGGCGAAGCGCTCGGAATGTTGATCGCAAAGAACACTTATTTTGATTAAAAAAAATGTATCATTTTCACGAGTTGTTGACCGCTCTAACTTTCGATTGTAATTTGACAATATATTTCTCTGTGACTCATTTTTCACGAAATATCCGAATCCGACATCGACCTTTGCTTTTGACCCGTCCATATAAACTTTTCGGGGGTTCGCAATTTTACCGTCGAGTAGTTCCAAAACCGTCTTTCTCACTATTGCGGCTTTAATCATCAATTTTATTCTTCACATTGATTTTCTGGTATTTTCAATGCACTTTGTTACATTCTATATTTGATGTATATTGCATGAACCTAATTATAATTCAGTGATTAAAAACATTTCAATACTAGGATGACATGTTGAATTATTGGACGTCCATTGGACAATAGAGTGGACAGCCAACCGGAGTCTAGGACGGGATGTGTCTATCATTTATGATTGTTACATTCCACTCCAACAGTTGAATTTTACGCGCCTTTCCCAAACAAACCGTGTAGTGGTAAGCTTAACTGCATATTTTGTTATTAGTTTGATCTGATCATATTGCTGGAAAGAGATTCTTTTATTTCCCGCAGGTTTCTTGAAAACAAAAGGCATTTACCCTGTTTTCAACTCAAGGTTGAATCCTCTAAATTGTGAGCTGTTTAGTGGAATACCTGTAACTAGAAATGAGAAGAAATATTGGTATATTCCATTTAATTTCAACTACCTTGTTTGCTTATCTTGACAGATACGCGTATGTCGTCTACAATGCAGACATAATGTGTGGGATATCGGTTGACAGCCGCTGGTGTCGGAACAGGATTTGCCGGTCTTGAGGTTCGGCACAATTTGAATTCGTTTTCACAGTGCAGGGAAAGACACTTTCCACCATTCACAGTTAGAGAATTCTACAGTGAAAGATATACTTTTATCTAGGAGAAGTTGAAATTATTTTTTGCTTTTTTCCATCTATCTTTGCTTCAACCTAACTAAAGCTATTTATTTCATACCCTAGTAGCACAGTTGTGACAAATCAGTTGGAGAGAGTGCCTTGTGGCACAATTAAGCCATAATCAAGTTGCTACAACTAGTTTTGATCACAGTATTGCTGCTTGTGACGTGAATTTGAGATGGTAGAAAATGAATCCGGTTAACGTAGAATGAACGCTTCTTATATTTCTTAAGCCTTTCCAACTTTATGTGCAGTAATAAACCAAAAAATGCAGCTGAGTGTTTGACAAAATATTGAATTCTAGTTGCTCCATCTTCTTACATTGGACCGTATAAATTTCGACTATCGCATCCTTTGTTCAAACGGTCATTACTAACATCCACTGGTGAATAATCTACTTGTATCTATCATCCTCTGGTTGGATAAATTTTACAAAAGCAGTTGACACAAAATTCTTGTTCATGAAAATATGTTCATTGTGTAACAGTGGATTTGTGTGAAAATATGTTCACTGTATTTGTATGAAAATATGTTACTTTGGATTGGTAGGAACAGTTAACGTATTTTTATGAACAATATTTTTAAAAACTTCATTTGAAGTGTTCACATATTGTATTGAATTAGATCAGTATTGTTAAAATGAAGGAAAATATGTTTCATAAAATATCAGTCTTTTTTTCTGAACAGGTTGAAGTATTAATTTACACTAGCTCCATGGAATCAATCATAGCCAATATATCATTTTAGAACGCTCAAACCAAAGTAGGTGACCAAAAGTTTTAGTACGATCAAGTTCTGACCTAGACCTAGACCTAGACCTGACTATTATCGTAACTGTAGACGAAATTGTGTCCAATTCGCTCATTTATTAGTCAAGTAAAGTGGCGATGTGAAGAATTTCGTATCGAGAAGTAGAGTGAATGCGACCTATCTTCTTTCAATCTAATCCAATCTAATCTAATCTAAAACAAACGCAACCAGAACGATTTTGTTGATCAATTTTGATGCTTGCAGTATATCTAAGACATGATACAAGCTTAAAAGCGGCTAGGCCTACTGCGTTCAAAATGTTCGGCCGACTACTTCCATACTAGGTATCTGCGAAGCAAACAAATTGGCTGGTTCTCGTGAAAATCGACTGTTAAACCCAGCTCATCGCATGACACCTTCTAAGTCGATGTTGAACAGAAGGCAGGAAATTCCCTTCCCACCCACCGAGATTCAAATAAACTGAATTGTTAGCTTGAAATCTTCACGCAGCTTCGCACCCCGTCCGTCGTTGCTCTAATCATTCTTGTAAGCTTTTCGGAGAAGCCGTTCTCGTCTCAGATTTTCCATAGCTCTATGCGATCAAATCGATGAACAGGTGGTTCGTAGGGACCTGGCATTTCTGGAGGATTTTTCGGACAGTAAAGATCTGGTACGTTGACGAAGCCGGTTTAACAACTTCCTAAGAACTCGTTCGTTATTGATTATAGACAACGGAATATGACCTGGGATAGCACTGTGTAGGTGGCATTCAGAAAGGTCACACTCAAAAGCTCTCACACTTCAATTTGCCACCTTTTTTGAAGATGGTGCATATGAGTTCAGCTCTGATACCATCCATGTTGTTGGAGCTGTTGGATGACATCCCTAACTTCCCTCAGCGTGGAGCGGGTTCATTACCCTCATCTGCCGTGCTGATGTAGTCATAGTATCCGCTTTCTTGATCCTCCCTGTCTACGTTCTCCACACCATTCAGGTGTTCGTCGAAGTACTGCCTCCACCTTTTAATCGCCGCACGTCCACCCGTCAAGATGCTTCCATACTTATACCTGCACATTTTGGCTTGAGGTACAAATCCTTTTCGAGATGCATTGACATTGTGGTAGAACATTCGTGTTTCTTGAGAACGGCAAGTCAGCTCTTCACTTCAGTATTACCGCTCGCACTACGTCTTTCTCCTCCAAAATCCCTCAACACTCCTCGTCAACCCAATCGTTCCGTTGACTCCGTTTTACGTACCATTCGATGTTCTCCGCGGCGTTCTTTATGGTCGTTTAGTAAGCTTTGACTTACTCCAGCAGTCCTCAAGAGGAGCCCCATCGAGCTCACCCTTTTCCGGCAACGCTGCCTCAAGATGTTGCGTGGCGAAATTTGGTTGTTTCAGTCACCCTAGGTCGTACTGAGGCGGCCGTCGGTACTGTAAATTGTTGATGACGGAGAGTTTTTGGCGCAGTTTAACAAGCATCACAGGTAGCGATCATAGTCGATTTTAGCGCTCCACGATAGGTTCTGACGTTGATAACATTGGAAAAGTGCCGTCCATCAATGACACTGTGGTCATTTAGAGATTCCGTCTGCTGTGATGATCTCCGTCTGTGTAGCGACGAAGGAGGCTGTACTGAAAGTAAGTGGAATCGGCAAAATCAATTAATCGTAGGTTATTGTAGTTCGTCAGCTGGTGAGCACTGAACTTTCCAATTGGCGGTCTAAACCAAGGGGTGAGACAGGCATGCTCAGATCTGCATTTATGCATCGATTTACTCACGAGTAACTCAATTTGTTGCCTAATTTAACCAACGATATCTGTTTTTATCAATGAACGCATCACAGGGACCTGAGGTTTTATTTTAATGTGGCAGAAAAGTGCTGGTGCCTTTTGTGTATGGAAAATACAAACATGTGCCCAACGTGTGACAGGAGAATGATGATTTTGTAGTATTTAAGGACTGCACTGTGAGGATTGTAGATTCATTGAAATGATACTAGAGAAAATCACTTCAAATGACTGTGAACGTAACATTATTTCTATTTCCTGGGAGTTAAAACTCGCTTGTGAACAATAAGCGTTGTGTCATTCAGTGTAAAACTCATGCATTGCGTTCTGGAAAATAATAACCCATCAAGTTAACAACCGATCACGAAGTTCCAAATACTTCACGAAGCGTTTTCAAGTGTATCGGAACTTTGCTCAATAAGGGGACGGGGGAGCAGGGTCCAGGAATTGTGATATGTAATACACAAGACGATCTATTTCGGGAAATCGTTCCATTCCTAAACGTTTCGTAACAGAAGAGCCCTTTTGTTAACTGTTGTAATATTTTTCATAGTCAACTAGCTTAATTACTCGCGCTCAGAGGAAAGAAGGTGCACGACCAAATTCATCTACTAGCGCTCAATTAAGGGCTGCATGATGATTTCAAAACTACAGTAGGAGAGCGTTGGCCAGAATAAGCAGAAACTTCAGCGGTGCGGAATCACAGTGGCAGCCCTATAAATTGGAAAAAAATCCTTCAGCAGTATATCCAACGATGACAATAAAAAAAGTCAGATCGCACAGTGTCTTACATAGCGAAGGTTCTTTCCCGGTTATTTGAATCTACTTCATCTGCAATTTGCCGACATGACAAAAACTGATATCACAAAGAGCGTCAAATCAAACGCAATAAAACCGTCTTTTAGTGTAATTTGTTCATCGTAATCCACTGAGTATCTCCATTCAAGAGACAATGAATCGATATTATGTTTAAAATTGTTTTTAAAACCATATCAAACACCTACTATATTTCTAGAGCAATTTTCTCTTATTATTTGTTTTTGACCAGTTTTAAAATTTTCTAAAAAAAAAGTTTACATAATCGGATTTACAGTGAATGAGTAGCCTCCGTTTTATTTCTTCCTTCTACCAGACAATTAGCAGGTCCGCTTCTTTTCTTTGTTTTCTGCAACAAAACTGATCAGAACTATTTATGAATCTAACTTCGTATTCAATGACGAAGTCGACAGTTTCCTACAAACTTAGAACACTTGTGTACTAAGGGGTTAGCTCTAGATACCCGTATTCCAGCACAAGTTCGGTTTATTTTCAATCAGATAGAACCTTAGGACGGACCACAGATCAAATCAGGCATCCAAACCATTTCTTCTAGTGCGTTAACTCACTGCCAGATGCAGAACTATGGAGACTGCTAGCTTTTCATCCAGCGTAGAACAACAGATGCATGCCCTATTTAAAGAAATCATCGTTATGCTATTGGAATAATAGTCGAAATAATTAGCTAAGAAACCGTAATCGCCTTGTTCAATTCTGGCCATCAGACTGCAACCTCATTCTGGGCATCATTTTGCTCCCAGCAGTGACAACAACAGGTAAAAGGGTTGACATATTGATTAAAATCAGCTTGCTGTGATGCACGGTTTGATAAATCACAAAATGAAGTAGCAGATGACAGTGAGAAATATTGAGCAATGTAAGTAATTCGTGGTACATCAAAAGGAACAAAGAAAAAACTTTTGATTAGGAGTTGTCTCACTCCTTGGTCTGAACGAGAAACAATTTTAGTTTTATTCCAGTCCTATAGCACTCCTCCCGGTTTTGTTGGTAAAACAACATTCAAAAATGTTTTGTCCACCAACACCTCCTCTATGCATCTTTAAAGGCGAAATGAGTACAGAGTGACCCACTCTATAGACAGTTGTGAAAACAAATTAATAAAAGATTTTGACCATGTTCTAGTGAAAGATGTTATGACCACTCGAGAATCTTCATAAAACCTATTGGCTGCCAACAAAACCAGCATAGGGCCAAACAGCCACAGCTGTCAAACTTCACGGTGATATCGTGGTTGAGTTTTTTTGTTCTGCTTTGTTCGATTTTCTGCTCTTCTGATTCATTTAACAGTTCTATTATTGCGGAAACATTTGTTTGATAGCCAAATATCCAAAACAATTTTTTTTTTCAGCAAATCATGCTTCAGATCATATGCGCATTTAATTTGATGGTGAATGTTGACACAATAAGAGCCAAAAATGAATGCGCCCCGGAAATTATGCGAGTTTACAACGAAAAAAACAAAATTGAAACAAATATATTCGATAAATTAATCACGAATTACCTCAAAATCGATGGAATTCAATAAGGTTATCTAAAAGAATGCCGAAATTGATCTCTGATCTACAGTTCATTTGCATTACATTTAAAATTTGGTGTACTTCCACATTTCAATGATTTCTTATATGTATATCAATACGGTGCCGTTTAATTACTGAAGTCAAAATGAATTAAAATGCTTTTTCAACTGACCATAATAGGAAAATATGAATGAGTCCTAAAGCGGCTTTTAAAAACTGCATTTTACGAGTTCATAAAGGCAAAATAAAACCTTTGATAGGAGAAAAAATAATAATGGAAAAAAGGGTTTAAGACCACTGTAGAGAAGCGGTGTAAGTTCTAATAAACCTGACTAAAATTTGATACCTATTGGCACCTCTTGCTGCCATAATAAAGCAAAATTGATTTCTAGTGGCTTTCATAAAACTTTAAAAAAACATAATAAAGCTGGATGCTTTTAAATTATTACTTGGGAGGTCTCCTACGATGCTCTTGACGTCGTGGCTTGGGTAGCGGTCGTACTCGCGTTCAATTTTACAGTTGTACGTTTTAGATTACAAAAATTTAATCACTACTAGCTTCACAGAAGACAATCTTAGAAAAAAAAATTTCTGAAAAATACAAGCCCTACCTTTACAGGGAAGAGAGAAACTCAATATCCTGGCAAATTCAAATTAGTTTTTCTCAACAGTTCTGCATGCAACATAAATGAAAGATCATTAATTCAAGCCTAGAATTAGTAGAGTGGAACTAAAATAGACAAGCTAAATTTGTTTATGAAAACAGCTTGTTTTGTCGATTAAACCCAAACAATTCTAAGTTTGTCAGCTGTTTAAAATCTATTAAATTAAACAGCTTTGAACGATGTACGCTGAATAGATTCGGTGTTCAAAAACTTTGCAAAAAGTCTCAGCACGGCTTCAATATTTTGACCGCCTCCCATCCCACCGTGCTAATCGGGAGCAAATCGAATTTCGTTACCGCGCATTGATGTGCTGCTCGCCTTCCGCTCCCTCCCCTCCTCCCCTAGTACACACCCGTTCCACGATCGCGCGTTAACTAGCCGAAAAAAATGAATTTGTTAGAATTGGTTATTAGTTACTGATAGCGCGCGGAACAGTTCGAACGTTCTTGCCGGAGATTCTCGGAATCCGCGATCGATCGGAAGTGACTTTCGAAACCCTCCAGCCCCTTTCCATCCCCCATTCGCGTCACGTGTTTTTGTGTTACACAATTACTAACCTTACCAATTCATGGCCCAAGAGAGTGAATCTTCCATTGTTGTGAACCCCAATCAAAAAGGGTAACCGGAGACGTCCTTCCAGTCAAGTGAAAGAAGAATCACAGTCAAGTGGCGAAAAAAAAAATGTGTTGTGGAATGACATCGATATCGCTTGTTGCTGTCGTCATCCTTTCCAGTCGGGGTTTTTTTTACTATTCATTATTTTTGTTATGATTCGAACGGGCAGCAATGAATGTGTGCGGAAACTATAGACAATAGAGGAAGCTACAGGTATTCAATTTCGCGCGCGCCCCTCGTCGCAGCACCTGTTCGGTCGGCAAGCAAGTGGAGTGCTAGTCAGTGCGGTCACACACAGCCCCAGTGGAAATCAGAACACGATCGACCGAATGTGTGGCAAAACAGAAGAGGAAGCGCAACATTGACACATACATAATTTTCAGCAATCAATGCTGCTGCCACTGTGGCTGTCGCCGTTGAACAACTAGGGGACTCATCGATACGGTAGAGTTGCCCCCTTTGACAACGTTTTTTTTTCGAATTCACGTGTGACCGGAGCTCATTCCGTATTCATTGGAAACAACAGGTAGATAAAAACCGCACTCACATAATGTCGATTCGGGCTTTTGTTTTCAGGTTCTTACACACTGTTATTACCGCCGCTTGCTGGGTTGTGTGCAGTTTGGGTATTGTTATTCAATAAGGTTTTTTTTTTAATTTGTTTTGTTTTCAAACAATGTCATAGTTGGAAACGCCACAATTTGCTGGAGCAACGATATCGAACGACGAGAATTTCTGTGGGTGAAACCCGAAATGGATTCGATCCAGGGTTGCCTCATTATTTTTCGTTCCCATCATTTTTTTTTTTTTTTTTTTTTTTTTTTTGTCTTGATTATCGAGATTTTCAGCCTCGGGCTAGTTCATCTCCCGTCGTAGTTAGTCAAACACCACTTTTGGGCATTTTCGTAACTTCTCCGGGGGTGAGATTTGAACTCGTGACTTAGGCGTGAAAGGTATGGATGTTAACCAATACGCCGGGGTCGCCCCCCGTTCCCATCATCAAATTTTGCCGAAAAAATATTTTTTATCTGTGTTTAGCTGCAAAAAATCCTGGTAAAAATCTTTATTTAACATTTGGTGATCTGAGAGGAAAACTGACAGGCCAGTAATCACATGATAATGAATCATGTGGAATCTGTTTTGGTTACTAAAAACGTATAGGTGCACAACATCGGAATGGAATTAACAATCAATCATTAGTACATTAGTTTGTTGTATTTTGAACTTAGCTGTGCTGTTTATATTAGCTGATCAACTCCTCCTTTCCTAATTTGGCATCCATGATGTCCGTATTCAGGCGGTTCCGAATTATGGATTTATTCAGATTGTATTGTGCAAAAGCTCGCTCCACTTCTTCAGAAGAATTCGGAATAAGTAAAAAGCTCGCAATTAATGTTCTTAGTAAGCGAAAAGCCAGCTTCCCATCTGCTCCTTTGAAATATAGACGTTTCCTTCAACAAGTTTCGAAGTCTACTAATTCTTCCACCTCGTTGTCCTTGCTCACGAAAATCATTTTCAATGGCCTGTTCCTCGCCCCTTTCAAAGAATTTTGGATATTGTTCAATAATCGAGTTGAACTCCTTCAAAGGGCGCAGCTTCTTGGAGTCAATGCTCGGTGCAGTAGTCAGAACTGGAATGTTCAGATCAAAGCACTTAATGATGTGTTAAACAAATCGATATAGAAAGCACAGCAGATAGAGTAAAAAGCTTCCATTCTGTTATCATCGAGAGTTCCGGATCTAATGGTTGGCCCACAAGTGATACGTTGCGGATGCGTTTGCGTGAATTTGACAGTTTTCCCATAGGTTTTCTGTCAAATTTACGTCAACGCATCCGCAACGTATCAACTGTGGGTGACCCTTAAGCATTTCTCCTGCAGCTACACCGATGTATATTTTTCTTCTTACTAAGATGTTTCTCGAAATCCGAAACCCCTAAGTCCGTCAGGTGTTTTGGGCAATCATCCTCACAAAAATTGGCAAGGAACACCATCAACGAGACTTCCGCTGATTGCAGAATGGCTTGTTTAGGAATTCCGTAGCTTCTGACTGGAGAATACGAGTCGCTCTTTTGATAAGAGGCAATACCTAGTGAGATAGGGGTATCATCGGCTCATAATGATGACACCAATCAAACCGTTGTCTCATATGGATTAGAACGCAAAAAACAACACGAACAACAAAACTGACTCCAACAATAACCATCTGGTGGTATACGGATGCAGAACTGTGTCATCTGGAATTTCTTGGAGCGTTTGGGGATGTAGAACAAGTAATTGAAGATATATCGCATCATTTGTTCCAAGTAAACTTGCAGATTTTTGCATGCGTAACTTGCACAAAGAGCAAAAAAGTGGCAAGTACATTTGATAATTATCAAATGACTACCCAAGTAACCATTAAGCACAAAAAGTGGCATTATATCAGCATTATATCTGCATATAAAGCAGCACTTAAATGTTTTTAAGCTCTATATTCAGATATAATGCTAATATAATGCTAAGAAAGGCGAAATAACGTGCTTATATACTGCAAAAGTGACGGCTCGTAAATAGCATTAGTAATGCTATATTAATGCTCCTGAACATAACTGTCAGTTTTGATAGCTCGTTTTTGGCACTGCTAATGCTGTAATGCTGCATTTTTCAACTGTCTATTTCAGATTTTTTTTAAGAACTATTCCTTGTTTGCTTCTTCTTATTGATGGTATTAGCAAAATAAAGGAGGATACTGCATGCAATAATGAGCTATAAATAAACCACTTAGTGTAAATTCATATAATTAGTAACGAACGGGTTTCTTACTATGCATAAAGTAATATTCTGTAAATTCAATATACTGCGAAATTTTCCTGTACTGCGTCTTGAATCAAAGTATCATCATGCATGGTTGGACTGCTGCCTTTGCTGCCTGTGCCTGGCTATAAGCGGTTCCAGGATTGTTATAGCTTTCATCTCCGTACTTACGAACGAATTTGAATGCGTAGAACTGGCTAATGGAGATGTAGTTGTTTCTGGAACCAAATCAACAATATGTGTGTTAAGTTTAAAAGTATCGTAGTTTCCATACAATTTAACTTTACATCTATAATTTCCACTTTTCAATGCCTCTAAATTACTTTTCAATGCCTTTGTGAACAAGTTCTTAGCATTATTTGATAGCCTTATATTAGCACTAAATGCAGATATAAAGCATGTATGCTGTGAACATGATAAATACTTTTATGCATTATAACAGCCTTATATGCGCATATAATGCTGGCGATAATGCTAAGTTGTGGTTGAAGCTTGGATGCATTTATGCTGCTAATATGAAGCTTGCATGCCTAACATATGCTAATATAGAACTTTTAACAGGGTTGGTAGCGGGTCACTATTTTCAATGCAGTCACTAAAAAGTCACTATTGTCATCGAAAAGTCACTAAAGTCACTATTTTCCGAAATTTGGTCACTAAAGTCACTTTTTTACAGTAATAGTGGTAGAAACACTGAATATTTCGACAAAAAAAAGGTTTACTTTGGCAACACGTCATGTTTCAGCACTATCTGATAAAATGTTGTTTTGCTCAGGTTTAAATACAATAACGCGGACTCCGTCAGTTTGAGTACCTAAAATCAAAAACACTCGGCGTTCAAAGTGAATTTCTGCAACTGGTTTCAGTACAGCATAACATAAAGCGACTCCGCACCTTTTGTACAGGTAGCAGTTGAGCAAACTCTCTATGAACACCGAATGTTTGTAATTTTAGCTGTTCAAACTAACGAGGGTCCTCGATATGACACGGCATCTATTTCATACTAATCTACAGACTGTTCCGAAAAATATAAATACACTTGCTTTCTCAAATAAAAAAGACCAAACTATGTTTTCTTTCCATCTTCATTTCAGTTTGCTTGATTTTTCGTAGGGTAGGCGAGTTCTCTAACTTTTTCCTTAACACCACTCATAAGCTTCTGAACAGTGCTTTCTCTTCTTCCATTTTCACCACATTTGGCCAATCTTTCTTATATTTTTCATCTTCTACCCGCCGGTTCATTTTTGAGAACCATTTTAACAGGGCTGTCGTCACACATTCTTACGACATGCCCAGCCTATCGTAGTCGACCGATTTTTGCGATGTGTACGATGTGAGGTTCTCCCAGCAGCTGATGAAAATCGTGGTTCATTCGCCTCCTCCACGTTCCGTCTTCCATCTGCACTCCACCGTAGATTGTAAGCAGCACCTTACGTTCAGAGACACCAAGGGCGCATTGGTCCTCCACTAGCAATGTCCATGTTTCGTGGCCGTAGCGAACCACCGGTCTAATTAATGTCTTGTAGATGGTCAACTTTGTTCGATCTTAGCGTCCTTCGGAGTCCAAAGAAGGCACGATTGCCAGCCATAATGCGCCTTTTTATCTCTATGCTGGTGTCGTTGTCGGTGGTCACCAATTAGTCCAGATACACGAAATCGTCTACTACCTTGATTTCATCACCGTCGACCTGAACTTGTGGTAGAAGGCTAACATTGTTTCCCGTGAGCCTCTTCCCTTCATGTATTTTGTTATCGCTTCATAATGTTTTTTTTTTATTCGATGGACTTATGCATCAATAATGCTAATCGCATTCTTCTTATATTCAATAGTTGTTTACATCGCCCCATGTGGAAAAGATATGTAGGGCAGTGCAAAAGAGTGAATTAAGGACTATTGGAGTCGGTTCTTAAGATCATACACGACCAAGTAGCTCTCACTTCGAGTTTTGCTGAACACAAATCATGGACTTCATGCATGATATTTTCAAGAAATGCTTGCACCTCTGGAGCATCCTTTGGTTAGCAATTTGAACCCTTTTGGTTTCCATGTAGCTGTGATTTTTAGTTTCAAACACTTGAAGTGAAAATTATTCTAAGCTTTAATTTATATTGGGAAAGGACTCGGTCGTGTTTGTCCTTAAGCCTTAAGACAACTAGAAGTGAAATCTCGTAATTACTGCTTTGACTGCATCCCATATAGATGCTTATGTGGAGGGAGGACTTTCGATTTCGACAAGGATCCTCACCGACGATTGATCATCAATGTGTGAGAGAACATTAAATTCATTGATGATGATCAAATCCACGACGAGGGCATTCAGAAATGAGCGGCATCTAGCTCCCATCCCCAAAGAACTGCTCATAATGGCTAACAAAGCATACACTAGTTGTAAGCAACATTTGGAACATCCACAACGGAAAAAGGACGAAAAAAGAGAAGAAAAACGGAAGGAGCTAGCAAGGTAGCAAAAGGAGAGCAAAACAAGCAACAACTGAATAACTTAAAATCGTCGATTGAAAAGAAAGAAGACGAGAGAAAGAAGGGTGTCCACGATGAAATTGCCACACACAAAATTGTTTCGCAAAATTCGAGTTTTCATCCGACTGCCATCAAATTTTCAGGGATTGAGAAATAACTATTAAACTTCATTTTACCATTTTACTTGTATTTTATTTACAGTCCATACGCAAATGCCCGCACCTTGGCCTTAACCCCGGCCATAAGATTCTGCACAACCTGTGAATCAACCGTTTTTTGCATGTAAACCCATACTTTCTTCAGTTCCTCGACTGTCTTCACTACCTTAGGTCGTTTAAGAAGGTGCTGCTTCATAATCGCCCAGTACTTCTCGATGGGGCGGAGCTCCGGAGTGTTGGGAGGGTTGAACATTTTCGGCACGAAATTGACCTTATTGTCCGCATACCACTTCAGCACGTCCTTGGAGTAGTGGCATGAGGCCAAATCCGGCCAGAAGATTGTTGGGACGTTGTGGGCCTTCAGGAGAGGAAGCAGCCACTTCTGGAGGCACTCTTTTATGTACACCTGTCCGTTCATCGTGTCCTGGGTCACGAAAGGTGCACTCCACTTCCCGCACGTGCAGATGGCTTGCCAAACCAGGAATTTCTTCGCAAATTTGGACATCTTCTGAGTGCGGACATGCTCCGGAACGCTGAACTTATCCTTGGCCGTGAAAAACAGGTTGCCGGGGATCTGTTTGAAGTCGGCCTTCACATATGTTTCGTCGTCCATGATGCAGCATTCAACTTTCGTCAGCATGTTGAGGTACAACTTCCTGGCACGGGTTTTGGCGGACTTGTTCTGCTTCTCGTCGCGGTTTTGGGCCTTTTGTACCTTGAACGTTCGAAGCCCAGCCTTAGTTTTGGCCTTCTGGAAAAAACTTCGGCTTAGGTGCAGCTTCTTAGCCACATCCCGAACGGAGGCGTTCGGATTTCAGTTGAAGGCCCCAACTACGCGGTTGTGATTTTTGGTGTTGTACGGAATACTTTTTCCTTCACTTCTGGGCTTCCGATCGGTGGTCAACCGTTCCTCGAACCGCTAAATCACTCGCGACACCGTGGAATTCGCGATTCCCAACGTTTTAGCGATGGAACGATGCGAGAGATCCTTGTTCTCGTGATGAATGCGCAAGATTTTATCACGCACAAGCTGTTCTTTCGACTCCATTTCCACGAGTTTTGATCACAGGACTTTAAAACTTGCAGGATTTAAATAATGCACTATGAACTAAATCCACCCAAATTTTCATTAAATTCTACCCAACGGTTAAAAAGTTAGAGCAATTTCATAGTGTGGCAATTTCATCGTGGACACCCTTTAAATTCGAAGAACAGTATTTTTGTAGAAATAACTGAAAGCAATTCGGGGAAATTTGTAGAACAATCTCTTGCGAGACTTTGAAACAAACACGTCTTCAACGGAATACCTGAAAAAAATATTGAAATAATATCTGAAGAACTATAAGGAGTGTATCGAAAATAAGCTATCCACAAATTTTCTTTCAAATTATGTTGAAAACCGATATTTTATTCATATAAAAAATTGATCCTTTATTGTACGAGGCTAAACTTGAACATAATGAAGACCGGATGAAATTTAAGTTATTCCTTCACGAATTTTCGAACTTTGGATCGAATGCTCTTCATCAAGTTCCGGACAAGTGTTGCATCGCATTTTTTGGACGCTTGAGCCCAAATTTTTTTTGAACTCCTGCATGTTGCCCAGCTGTCTTGAAGACCCTTTTCACGATTGCCCAGTAACGTTGGATGGGTTGAAGCTGAGGGCAATTTGGTGGATTGATATTTTTCTCAACGAAATCTATACCCTTTTCCGCAAGTCAATTGAGAGTGGTTTTGGCATAGTGAGCCGACGCTAAATCCGGCCAAAACAGTGGAGGTGCGCTATGCTTCTTATATAAAGGCAACAATCTCTTCTGGAGACACTCAGATCGATAGATTTCCGCATTTATAGTTCCGGTAGTGTAAAAAATTGTTAACTTCAAACCACAGGAACATATTGCTTGCCATACCAGTACCTTTCGACCGAATTTCTCCACTTGAATCGACCTGTCCGCATCGTTCACATCCTCCTCAACGTCGGCAGTAAAGTATTGTTGACCTGGAAGGGTTTTTAAGTCCTTGTAAAATAATTTTACAAAAAACCCATTGTGGAATTTTTAAAGATAAGAATTAAATATATGAGGTTTTGGAATTTTTGCACACAATTTTTCTTAGATTTCTCCAAAAAATAAGGAATTTATTCAAGAATTACTTCAAGAATAACCGTAAAGTTTTTGTGTAGTTCTTTCAGGTGTCCTCAAGAGATTCCTGTAAAATCACAAAACTGTACAAGTCAGGGATTCTTCCAAACATTTCATCATAAGAAAGACTATAAAAAACTGCTGATGCTATGAAGTAATTCCTGAAAGAATCCCTGGAGGAATACCTACAAAAATCTGAAGAATACCTATAGAAACGCCAGAAGGAATATCTAAAAGAATGTCTGAGGCTCTTTGAGAAATTCAATAAAATTATCTTCAAAAATTATTTCAAAAATGTATAGAAAAATCATTTGGGGTCCATGAACTATTTTCCCGCCGCAGTGAAATCATGAGTAAATCGGGTCAAACCCATGAGCTGAATTCCTGATACTGAAAACTTTATCCATGAATCTACCAAATCTACGTTATCGACTCTGAATTTAAACAAAAAAATAAACCCACCTTCAGGATTCGAACCTTGTGTTGATGAAGAGTGCTGAGTTAGTACTTGGTGGATGTACTGACTACGCTATAGTTATTCTAGAAAAGACTTTTGATTAATGAAGCTAATAACACAATTTGAGATTAGAGGCAAAACAAGTTCATGACTCGCATCGGTCATTTCAATCATGAAATCATGAATAAGAGTCACGAATTCATAAAATAAGAAGAGAGTTAGTATCATGATTTTTTGTTCATGAAAACAGAAACGATTTTTTTTCCGTGCAGATATCTGTATGAATTAATTGAAAATAATCTATGTCTCTCTAGATAAATCTGTGCATGTGGCAACCCTGATTCGATCCCCCGATGAGAGGGGTGGATCTTCTTTTTCTGCCAGATCTGTCAAATGATGGTGCCAAAGCACAAAGATCACTGACCACCAAATTAATTGAAATCGAAGCTCACCGCGTCGTTTTCCGCCTTCCGTCGGACATCAATGATGGATTATTCTAGATCGAATCTCGCTCGAGTTTCCAACACTGAACCAGCCAATTACAACCTTGTTACAACAACAAAAGATCCGCTACCTGCTTTTAGCAGCGACTATCTCAAACCGAACAAAAAAACAACCCACCCATCATCTTCAAATTGCTGCTTTTAGTCAGGAAATTTTCATTGAAATTCAATTAACCCCCTTTGGAGCCATTTCACAGACGAAAACCAAAAACAGAAAAAAGACGAAGGCACTACTCGAACCCATAAATGATTAACGAGAACTACGAAACATCAATCGACCGGCGCAAACTGTTAGTGCTTTTATGATCCACCCCCCCCTGGCCCGCCGCCCCGCCCCACCGGGTGCAGAGACCAGCAAAAAAGTAAACATTTCGCACGCAACTCACCGGATTCGTAGCCTCCTCCGACGGAAAGCAACTATCAAAATTGAATCTAATTAAATTTATTGATTTTCTTTGAATTTTTCGTCCGCGGCCGGGGCCCAGCAATTGGTGAATAAATAGAATTACAATCGTTAAACATTTGACTCGGCGAGCTCGTTGGACCGGAAGATGATTCAGTTTGTTACACCGAACCGAACTCCACACCCAGGTAGAGGCGGAAGAGTTTCGGGAGGGGCGGCGGCGGCGGAGGTTGTTTGGAAAACTAGATAAAACTTGTGGCCTACAGCAAGTACGAATTTCGAATTTTGATTGCTTTCGATTACGTATACTCTTTGCTCCGGGTTTCTGGGAAAAGGTCGTCTTCTGGACAGATGTGGTAGCGTGAAGCGCCCCGTCGAATGGTGGGTGGCAATTAAAAATTTACCTCCCACCGCCTTCTTCCCGAGCCTGCCGAGAAGCAGACCGGGCCAATGCTAATCCGCAATCGATTGAGAGGACGGCTCCTGCCGAAGGACGATGATGATTACAACTGAAACATCATTAAGACCGTCGCAGACGGGGGGAAGGGCGGTTTACAAGTTGCTCCGGGGGCTGAAATCAGGCCTCACTTGAACGATTTTCAAGAAATGGGAAGAAGTGGGTACAATTTCCATTTATTGGGTGTAATCATTCGAATGTTGCCTCTCTCGGCCCGGGCGGAGAGAATGTGCAGATGATTAAACAAATCTTGAATCGTCTAATCCTGGTCGTGAAGCGGAATTTGATTCGTCCTCCTTCGAGAGGGACAGCATCGTCTTTCAATCAAACGTTGTGATTGAATTTTTGGGGACCTAATTCATTTAATAACATCGACCGGCAGAAGCATTCCATCGCCGTTACGTTTCGTAACGGTATCAAATCACTGTCATTGCGGGCGTTTTTTTCCTTTCAAGATTCCATCGCACTCGGAATGGGGCGAACTTTTTTCAACTTTGACAACCCCGTTGCTAGTTGGTTGGTAGGAAGAGCGCTGTCAAGGAGCTGTCAATGTCATACACACATATCGCACAGCAATCATTCATAAGAAACGTTTACACCCAGCAAAGAAGAAATCAAGCACCTTACCACCTCTATCTGTCATTCAATATGTTTCTTGTGTTCGGTGCAGCTTTCAATAGGCCAACCCCGCCATTCCCCCTCCTGGAACCCGTTTTCCCATTGCCAGAGGGTGGCGTATTGTCAAAACTTTTTCTCCGCTCCGCATGGCCAACTTTGACTCACATGTAAATTTTTTGGCAGTATGTGTCATTCCTCGTGCTCGCGCTAAGCATGCCTTGAAAACGAGTTCAAATCCACGCACCAGGCAGCGCCTCAGAAGGGTTAGAAGAAATCAAACTTTTCCTCAGTTTTTCGGCTTCCGGTGACTGGTTTGAAATGCTATCGAAAGATTTTTCCATGCCCCCGACCGCCAAGAACTGACTGCCTCGGCTGACGGGCATGTATGTGAGCGCGAGCAGTTTGACAACTGCGAGTCGAAATCCCTTCGAAACAATGTAATTATTTTTCCGGTCCGGGAGCTTGTCAATCAATCGGTGGAATGTTTTAGTGCTGAAATGTACGACCGTGGTATTGATTTTCCCGTGAGTCGTCGCTCGTCAGCGCCGCCACCGAGAGAGCATGAGGCTTGGATGAGCGTGTTGGGAATTTCTTTCGACTGCTTCCCGGTTCGGAATTGGTGTAAATTAATTTAATCTGGAAGTCAAATTCAATTAGCAAATTAAGAGAGTATTCTTTCGGTTGGATGGATTAATTGGTTGGACTCTGGGGGTTGATTCGACGGCGGAGACTTGGGGAAGTGGTGAACTTGTAAATCGACATTGGGAAATTGATTTAGTCTAGTAAGATTGAGGAGTCGAAATGGAGTTATTTTTAGAGAAAGTTAAATAATTGTTTGAGGGTGAGAATTTTTAGTGGCATTTTTTGGTATGTTACTTGTTTGTGAAATCGTTTAGTCGTTGTGATTAGATTCCTTTGAATCACAATTCGCTAGAAGTTTCAAACATTCCGAACGCTATTAAAACAGCAGGAAGTGGACGTCCCAGCGATGTAATTGGAGAATTTCATTGAGAAAACACTTTTTAATTCAAATAATTTTAATACTGGAACGGGAACCAATGTGGTTAACATCCATATCTCTCATGCCACAGTCAGTAGTACGAATCTCACCCCCGGACAGGTCTTCAAAAAACCTAAAAAGGTGTTTAAGTGAATTCGACGGGCGATGAACTTCTCTTGATGATGATGATGATGATGATGATGATGATGATGAAATACTACCATCTATTGTTGCATGGAAACTTTCCATAACACTGGCATAATCTGAAAAAACGATTTGATCAGGATTCTATTGTTGTTTGTGATCATCAAGCTTCTGTATGAAGGGCCAAAAACGGTTGGGCGGGCCCGTGAGCATATATAGTGAAGATAATCTCCTTCCAAAAGAAAGTTCACACCCACAGCACTAGAATCGTGCCCTCGATTGACAGAATAAACCCAATAGATGGAGTCGAAGAGCCCGCCCTCGTTCTGCGAAATGTTAACAATAGGGAGAAGGCAGTCCCATGCTCCCTATCCAAATCGTTTCACTTGGGTGCCCTGATGGTCCTTCCCTTGTATTATATATGATGTTATATATTATGTCATGGATGTTTAGTGTATTTTGTAGTGGTCTTTGGGAATATTTGGCTGAAAGTAAAATTGGTTAGGGTTACGATTCTTTACTTATAGATCTGTGTCGTCTCGGTATTTCTGATTTTGAAGAGCTGACTGTAGACAAAGCGCTATGTTAGTATATGGCCTATGCTCCATGTCATATATATATTGATCGTGGTCATAGGATAAGGAAGAGAACAGAAAAAAAAGAAGATAAAGCATTAGTAATTGGTAACAGCTATGCGCATGTGAGATTTTCATGGTGATATTTTCACAACGGCCATTCAGAATGGTTCAACGGATGCATATGAGAGACCATTCCACTCGTTTACTCAATTCCATCATGTTTGGCTATAGAAGGCAAGAAACATTGTACCACCTGCTACACAGGGTTGCGGCTTATCATTTTTGACTCAGGCATATTCATTTGCCAATATCTCCTTTCAGAGGGTCGATTTGATAATATGATGTATGATGAACTTGTAGTGCATAAGTTGACCTACAACTTTGTTTAACAGTACATTGCTCTAACTCCTATATCTTCGACATGAGAGCGTATATTCACAGTGATCTTCATGATGATAATCGCGTGATCTTCACCGCGAATTTCATCGCGAAGATCACTGCGAATATACGCTCTTATTCCTCAGATGTAAGAGATAGAGCTATGTATTGTTAGACCAAGTTGTAGGTCTACTCAAGCACCATAAGTTCATCATACATTATATTTTAAAATTGAGCTTCTGAGAAGAGCTATCGGCAAATGAATATAGATAAGTCAAAAATGATAAGCCGCAACCTTGCTGCTACATTTGGGAATATCAGGGAAATGATCCCCCATCGCATCTTCAAGTGATCATTACAGACTGTCCATTTGGTTCAGACCTTTTGAACGTTTTTGTGGCATCCTATTCACACATGAAATCAGACGCGACCAACTCGACGGAACCTACCCAAGGGCAGGGACTAGAGAAAACTGACCATAACAAGGGACAAATTGAAAATACATACACCTCAAAAAAATATTATTCTGACTTGTCATATCCGCATGTTCGAACTATTCCTTTTCGAATTCGAAGATTTCGCTGCACGATTGGCCAATATCTTTTGATTGGTCGAAGTTCTAGGGTGTCCGGAGGATTACAGTCCCTTGGCACAATGTTGACGTTTTTTTTATCGCATATCATTCATGCACTTTCCTGTTAGGTCAAGTTGCCAAATCAGGCCAAAACAACATGGAATACTTTATCGCATATTCAGTTAAGTCTTTATTCTTCCATCCACAACTTCATATAGCCTGCCACATCGTATACTTGTCAGCGAACTTCGAGAACTTGTTGGCCTTCGACGATGCCATACTGTAATGTGGCATAAAATTCAAGACCATGATGCTCCTTGAAGCTTGTTTTGATTTGCGTTTCATCGTCCATTACAACACAGTCAAATTTTTACAGTATTCAGTCGTACAGTTTATTTGCTCGTGTTTTTGCACTGGTTTCTTGTCTCTCGTTCCGGTTTGAGATTTTAAAAATATTGAAAGATATATCTTTCTGCTTTTTTCACTTTTTGGCCGAAAGAATATGACATAACTTTGTTGGCCACATCATGGATCGAAAGGTTCGGATTCCGTTTACGCGGAACACTGCAATCCGCTGCTACACTGGGGCTGGTGATGAACTTCTCTTAGGCTGAAAATCTCGATAATGATGAAAAAAAAAAGTTCTAATTGTTAGCTTCTAACTGTACAAATCTGAAACATATTAACCTACCAATACTGGGCAACGTGCAGCAGCAATGAGAGTGTTTGAGTTTTGAATCTGACTTGCATAGGTACATTGGCAGTGCTGGCAGAAAATATGATTTCAGGCATACAATAGACAAGCATGATAAAGTTCCTTCAATATAATTATGAGGCAATTATTTTACTTTATTTAAGCATGATTAGTTGCTTAGTTGCGATCTCTAGAAGTGTGACCGACTTCCGGTCATCGAAAGTTCACCTACCGGCTCCATGAGTTATATCTCTGGAAATCACATGTTATATTTCCCATTCTCATATAATTATTATTGTATATCCTTTTCATTTATTTGTTTTACTAGTTCATTTATTTGGAAGGCCGAATTGCGTAAGCACTAATCGGTTCACTTTGCACTCATTTCTTACTCATACGCATACACCGTCGTAAGCAAGCCGCACTTCGTGTGAGTTATTCCGATTCTGTTCATTTCCATTCTGCTTTCATTCTAGTGAAGGGTTCTTCACCAAAGTTCAGGCAACTATCCAAATATTCAGGGAGCTTCCCAGAAGTTCAGAAAACTTACCAGATTTTTTTTGGGTATTTCTCAGAAGTTCATAGAACTACTCAAGATGTTCAGGGATCATCCCAATGTTTCAGGGAACTTCCCAAAAGCAGAAAATTCCAGGAAACTTCCAACGGATTCAAGGAACAGTCCAGAAATTCATGAAGATTTTCAAATGTTTGCGGATCTTCCTAGGGGTTTAGAGAACTTCTTAGAATATTATGAAACTTGCTAGAAATATACAGAACTTCTTAGAAGTTCAAGGAACATATAGGAGTTCAAGGAACTTCCTTGAATTTCAGGGCACTTCCCAGGAACTTGAAGACACTTCTCAGAACTTCGAGAAATACTCACAAAGATCATGGAACTACTCCAACGATCAAGAAACTTTCCAAAAGCTCAGCAAACATCTCAGAGCAAACATCTCAGAAATTCGGAGAATTTCCCAGAAGTTCAGGGAACATCCAATAAGCTCGAAAAAACTCCCAGATGCTGTGGGAATTTAGCTATTAAGGAAATTTATCAGTAGCTCTAGAATCTTCCAAGAATTTAAGAAAACTTCCCCTAAGATCGTGAAACTTTCCAGAATTTCATAAAACATCCCAGATATCCCAGAGATCCCGCCTGCCGTGAGCTAACGGAACTCTCAATACTTTCTCTTAACAACTTTGTTCTAGCAAAAATTGCTGTCTACTCCTAGAGCCTCTTGGTGATGAGAAATTATTTCCTTCTCAAAACAACATCATCACAGAGCGTTACCCCGCGTATGGGAGAATACAAGGAAAGACTATATCAGTGTATACAGGAAACTGCTAAAGATTTTTTGAGCATTCGCAAAAGTTTAGGAAACATTCAAAGGCTTTTTCAGGCTGTTCATTCTGCCATTCTGCTTTCATTCTATTCGTAGAAAACAGAACTGAGCAAAACTGGCAGCTGATCGAACACTGAATGAATTGGACTATAGCAGTGTGGATGTTTTCTCATAACCTATTCGTTACCTTTTGAATCGTGAAAGATTTTATTCACTGTAATTCGGCTCAGCGAAATTGGTTGAATCACACTCACTTCTTAAAATCATACCTCTAACATAATTATTGGACTTTTTCAAATAATGATCTTCTGCAACATAAAAACATTAAGTGTCATTTTAAGCCATATATCTGCTCTGATCATTCCAGCTGATTACATTCACTGAGTCAAATTAAGGACATACGGGATCAAGTCGCTATCACGTCGAAATTTCCTAACACAAACCTCAAATACTATTAGGAAGCTTTTCAAAAATCGTTTGCTCCGCTTGAGTATTCATTGGTTAGCAACTTCGGCGTTGTTTGTTTTGTTTTGTTTGTGATTTTTAGTCTTAAAAATCGTGAAGTGATAGTTAACCTAACCTATAAATCATATGGAAAAAGGAGTCATTCAAGTTTCACCTTAACCTCTTTCGGTGTATTCAAACATACTTTGCATACTTTGTTTTTTCAAAATTTATCTAGACTACCATTTGAAAAGGGATTAAGTTTTTTGGTCGATTTTTTTTAAATCAACATAACTAAAAAAGGACAAGACTATCTAAAAAGTGATGTATGGGTGACTTTTAGAAAATTGTTTGCACTTTTATGAAAAAATTGTAAAAATCTAAAATCAACTCGCTAAAAAATATATTTAAAATTTAAAGTAAATTTGCAAACAATGGCTTTCTTAGAATTGGAC
The DNA here is from genome assembly GCA_034211315.2 of Aedes japonicus. Classification (NCBI taxonomy): domain Eukaryota; kingdom Metazoa; phylum Arthropoda; class Insecta; order Diptera; family Culicidae; genus Aedes; species Aedes japonicus. The sequence goes on from JASCZW010000632.1 coordinate 50,297, forward strand.
GATAATAAAGCCAAAATAATTGTTAAAAGATGGGCACTTTTAAGGAAAAAAAGTTTTTCAAACAACAACTTTTTCATGTCTGCATGGCGAACTTTTAGAAAATTGACGTAATTAAGAAAAAAAATAGTCCAATTCTAAAATAGCCATTCATTGGAAATTGACTTTATATTTCAAAATATTCTTTTAGCGTGTAAAAATCAATTTTATCATTTTTTTTATTAAAGTTCAGATAATTTTCTAAAAGTCACCCATACATCACTTTTTTGTAAGTCTTGTCCTTTTTGAGTTATGTTGATTTAAAAACAAATCGACCAAAAAACTTAATCTCTTTTCAAATGGTAGTCTAGGTTAATTTAAAAAAAAACACCCACAAAGTTTCATTTGATTCTGAGAGGGTGCTGCCAACCACTGGTTGAGTTGGCGAGAAATTCGTCCTATTGAAAAAATGGCAAATGTGGCTATTCTGGATTCCCTCGGAGAGGTAGCCATTTACATATCATTGCAATAAAACTCTCGCTTTTCCAATGATACATACAGTTCCTGCTGTTTAAAATGGATTGTAGACACCATTTGTTCAAGATCTAACAATTTATCAGCCTAGTCATCTAATTGTTGAATTTTTAAATATTTTTTTAAATTTTTAAATTTCATGAAACTATCAAAACTTGTGGTAGTTTTGTTATGATTTTAAGCAGATCTTGAATGTTATTGTATGTACATACCGATAACAATTTAAAGTTTTAAGCGAACCTTGGAAAATGGTCTTGAGAACCTTCTTTAGTATGGACCTTTTTGAACTTATGAGGGTTTTATGGCTGTTTTGTCGATGTTATGTAGAATACATGGTTTTATGTCTAGTCTTAAGAAACCAGTCTTCAATTAGCATTAACGTTTACACACCTCGAAAATCGATCTATGATGATGAATAATTCATCGGAAACGGAACCAGATACTGATACGTTTCTTCACGCAATATGTTCCACAAATACCTTCCTCGATTGCTCACCTGGCCAGGTCCATGCAACCGTTGAAGGTTGGGAGTATTTGGTATCTACCTTAAGAAGGCACGGGGATCCCAGGTAGCCTTTAGTAGATATCAAAAGAAAAGGGAAGTGAATAGTCGGAGAGGATAATTAAACAGAATACCCTGTTTGGTGTACAGAACAAAACATTATTTATATGGTCGTTGGGGGCATCGAATCTGAGAAGGTTAAGTGATGCTCCATTTTTTCTCCAAACGGTTAAGCATTAACTTTAATCAAAGCTCCATAGGGCTTATGGTTATAGCACCATTACTGGCTCTCTGAAATGAGAAAAATATCTAAGCACGAGTAAGTGATTAAGTAAGTCTTATACCAGCTTCCAGTGTGCAATCTACGGATTATTTAATTACTAACGCAAGAAATCTGATAAGTTCAACTATCAGATTTCTTGCGTTAGTAATTATATAATCCGTAGATTGCACCGTTCGATTGCTTATGAAAAGCCTTCCAACCAGGATTCAGAAAAGATAAGCATGAAAACATCCATTGCCCTCCACGCTGAGGGAATAGGAAAAAATGAAAAAACGGAAAGATGAAGGTGATATAGCAACAAATAACCTATATCTATATTCATTAGAAATTTGAAGCTAATTTGTTTATATTAGGAAGTGATGTTGATGTAGCTTTTTTCAAATCATTTAACAGGGAAGACAACACCTTCAGAGACTCACTCCGACATATTTAAACACGTCACCATAACAAGCCAAATTTCAGTAGTTTCTGGAGCCTCTCACACTAGGGTGGGGCTTATTTGAAAAAAATAATCGGGCACATGTTTTCCCATGTGGAAAATGATCTTTAGGGTCCACCAGATGGCATACTAAAATTTCAGTTTTTTTCGTTAAGGTTTAGAGGTGCCGAAATGGGCCTAAGTGCAAAATGTCGATCGGAAGCAAATATCGACCAAAACACATATATCTATAGGTAAACACGTAATTTTGTGACCCTAAAGGGCGAAAATTTTGTTGGTTTTGCGGTATCTCTCACCGCTTTTGAGATATAAGCATCAACAATGAATATGTGTTTGCACTTACGCCAACATATTTGAACTATCGCAAGCAACATCTTTGCTGTATATTTATAATGACAAAATTATGTACTGAAAAAAAGGAGAAAGAAAGAAAGCGAGAGAAGGAGGGAGATTTAGAGAGAGAGAGAGAGAGAGAGAAAGAGAGAATGAGAGAATGATCTTATAATTGAGAGTACACATGGATCTTGAATTTATTTCAACGTATTTATGATTAATATTGGACTCATAAAATTACATGTCATGTCGAATACTGCACAGATAAAAAGAAACATTGAATTTTCTGCGTTTCTAATGCACATAAAGGGAATGCTAGATTTGGCAGAAAATAATGGGATATTTTATGTAAATTTAACCCAGATAACGCCTCGTCAAAGTCAAAGTCAAAGTCGCGAAGAAATATCTGGTGTGGCAGGCCATCTGTACCTATGGCTTGAAGAGCAACGTTTACATTGCGACCGGGACCGTCGACCAGGAAATTTATCTGAGCGAGTGCCTACAAAAACGTCTACTGCTTTTCCTGACGCGACACAATTGTTCCGTTCTATTTTGGCCGGATTTGGCATCTTACCATTACGAAAAAAAGGCCATGGAGTGGTATGCTACAACGTTCAAGTGGTGCCCAAGGTCAAGAACTCTCCCAACACGCCAGAGCTGCGCCCAATCGAAAAATATTGGGCCATCGTCAAGCGGAACCTTAAGAAGACTCAAAAAGCTGCTGTGAACGAGACAGTTCAAGGCAAACTGGCGTTCTGCGGCGAATAAAGTGGACAAGCAGACTGTACAAAATCTTATGGCAGGTGTTAAGAACACAGTTGACCAAATTTTGATCGGAACACTCCTTAGAAACATCTTATTATGGAGTTCAAATTAGACAGGAATTAAACAGTACACTCAAAAAAATCGACACGTTGTTTTCACGTGAAATTTCACGTAACTTCCAGCTGAACACGTAACCAAATTTTCTTCAGTAAAATCAGGTAAACATAACGTGCCAGTGAATTATACCTGAAAACTTTCGTAATATTTATGTGATTTTCACGTAGAATGTGAACTTACGTGGAAATCACGTAGTTCTTACGTGAATTCCACGTGTTTATTACTGGTTATGACAGTGGATAAAAATAACGTGCGTACGACGTGCGTTACGTACGAAAAATTCAGGGATGCAACATTGTTCCTCGTGCAGGCAGTAGTCACAAACACTAATGTAACTCGGGTTCGAAAAGTTCAATGTACTTTTCAAATTCACACTGATCTGGCCAATCCAACTATCCCGCTAGTAAATTTATCCTTTTTCTACCAGATACTTCACACCAACACGCACGCAGCAGTGCAAAATATCAAACAATTTTCAGACAAAACAGCAACCGATCGTCTCACAACAAATCAATTTACACTCAGTAACAAGAGAACTGAATTTCTTCACTGAAAACTATCGATTTTCATATTTCCGAAGAGCGAAGAAAAAAATGCCACCGAGAAATCAAACTTGACGTCCGTCCACACGCAAAGCCTACCTCGATCTCACGAGTCTTGAAAACTTCTTCAAGTGCACAGTAAAATTGAATTTGTTACTTGGGAGTAGAAGAACATGCCGACACTCGTGTGGTTCCGGTTACTGTACTACAAAGATCATGATTGTCCCGAAAATTATGTTCGGAGTTTAGGGAAGCCATTTTGCATTAGTTCAAGCAAACTGATTTGCTATAAATATCGCATCAGATAAACCGTGTAGGATCAACCCACCAGGAACCACCACTCAGGTGTAGCCAAAGTTCGGTTGACAATGGCAAACCGCATTGTGACCCTTCAGTCCGGAGAAAACAGCCCCTTCAGAACTTTCACAAAACGTTCGTTGAAAGCCATTTGCTGCGATGATCTGCTGCAACGATCAATGCCTGCGATGACGACTGTGCCGCCGTGAGGGAACACCGCTCCAGCGCATATTATTCTCATTTAGATGAGTTGACGAACCATGTCGGATGTGTTTTTATTACGGAGCACACCAAATTGGTCCCGCTCCTTCCCTTCCGCGCTCCCAATGCATGATCGGAAGTCGGGGGCTACTCAGAAGTGCAGCAGCTATTGTGTGACAGGTACTCGTCAGTCCGTCCATCAGTTCTGCACTGCTCGATCGGAATATGTCTGTGTGTGTGTGTGTGGGCAACCGCACGATCAGAATTAAATTTCATTCGATAGTGCGCATAAATTATCTTTTACAGCGAAGCTAAACAAAAAATAACCAAACTAAGCAGCAGCAGCAGCAGGGAGAGAAGCCCCATTACCTGCGAGCATTATGTTCGAATGATCACGTTGATGATGATCAGCCTGTGCTGACTGATGATGATCGTTTTATTTCGATTCAGCCGACTGGCTCCACTCTCCGATGGATAGATCATCGGGACAAGCCCCTCCAGGCACCACGGTTGGGAGCTGCACTTGCTTCTTTTTATTTTATTTCGAGGGCACCCTATCGATCTCGATCCCGACCGGTTGGTCCGGCACTTGCGCGATCAAAAGTGAAGTCACGCTTGGCAGAGCTTCCGAGTGAGAGATTCCTGCGAGTTACAATCGAAAGCTTCGATTTTAGCTTCACAATTCATTTAATCCGATGAATTTCGGTATGATTATCCACCCGGCCCAGTAAGCCCGAGAACCGCCGGAATGCTGTTGTTCCGAGAACTGATGGCCGCGGTGCGTAAAATCTACTCCTGCCATCGGCTCGCAGCGAGAATGGTATGAATTTATTACACGCATAAATTAATTTCTTCAATTTTACCGGGCTGAATTCGGATCGGTTCGGAGTGGGAGAGAGGCATTCCATCGGTTGTAATTAATCGAACCGAACGATACCCGGTCTCGAATGTGTACGTACGGGGCTTTACACATGAGTACACTGTAAATAAATAAAACTTTAAGTAGCGAAACTCCCTTTTAATGGGTCTGCTCCCTTGTGTTTCAGATCTTCCACTGTTTTTTTTTTGCGATCTCCTCCTCGCTCCGACGGTTATAGATTAATAGGATTTTTATTGATCGGATGGAAAAAGAATCGCCGGTAATGATCATGTTCCCGCGGGAGTGCAGCGATCTTCCCCAAGCCGTTCTGATTGTTCCGGTTGACTAAGAAAGAATGCTTTTTTTTAATGGTCATCGACTGGCCGATCAAAGAGCTCCTACGAAAGGGTTGTAAAGCCGTCTGGCAGTTTTCTTGTTGTGCTTTTTTGTCTTCTTTTCAGTCAGGTCATCGTACGAACCGTTCCGGATGATCGCCGGAAGCGATTCGATGGAACGGAGCCCAACGTGCCAAATCCATACTATCCTCAACTGATTGGGATGAGACGACCACTTAACCGCAACCTGTAGAATGCGGAATGGCTGTTTGCCCGTCTATTTGTGCAACTGTCATAAATTAATACCAGGCAGCAATCAACGCCTGTCTCGTCGCGCCCGATCATGCGGTATTAATTTATTGTTTCATAATTGTCACATGAGTCTATTTTTTCCCCCTCTCTCTCTCCCTGCCACATCTAATGGGCCGTATGTAGGTAGTGATTGCGCATTTGTCATCAACACATCTTATCAACGTCGGTCCCTCTCTCGGCCGCAAGATTCGAACCAATCCCACTTCGGCTGACACTTGAAGAACGGGGGAGGATGTACTCGCGCTCTCTGCCCGTGACAGAGATGAGTTACAAATTAACAAACAATAAATCAGAAACAGTCCAGCCCGCCGTCAACCGCCGCCGCCTACTGCCTCACTCCCGAGCGGCCCTCGACCGACCAAGGTAGTAGGCCTCACACTCGGGAGGTGATAAGAAAATTGGTGTCGCCTCTTTGGCATGCCTACTAGATCCAGCTGTGATTGGCGATAAAAAGCTCACCTCGCCACACGGCGGCGGGACGAAGACTTCATCGTCGTCGTCGTCGCCAACTCCAAGTGCTGTAACGAGCTAATAATCGACTAATTGTCGCTGTTTATCCTCTTTCTTGCCCTGCTGCGGAGCGATGATGGCGCCAGTCAGTGACTGTTTGGAAAGCCATAAACAGTGAAGCGCTGCAATTTATCGATGTTTGCTCGATAAACGAAATCAAGGCGCGGTATTCCTGCACGATTCATCGGCGCAAAAAAAAAGAAAAAAAAAAGGTTAAAGCAAAACGAATTCCAAACGAATTATCAATCATAAATTCATAAAATCATAAAAGCATCTGTTCGATTGACTAATAGTGACTGTCACTCCAGCTGCGATGTTTGCCAACGTAGACGAGGACGATGACGGAGACGTTGTCGTTGTCAGACCAGCCGGAAAATGAGGGGAAAATCGGCAAAAATTTCAGCGCCCGGTGAACGGAAAAGTTTTGGCCCGGCTTGTTTTAGGTCCGTGTGTTTTTTTTTTCTTACTCGTTCAAAGGATGAAGCGGGTGACATGCAGAGAATGGTAATTAGCACAAGGCAAAACTTTTCCATCCATATTTTTGAGACAGTTAAATTTCGGACGGGACGAACGTTTCTTTCCGTTTTTTGTCCTGCCATGTTCGGAGTCGTAATTCCAGCGAACTAATCGAAGAGCTGGGCAGGGCACGGCACCGGGCAGGACGAGCTCCAGTCGACATTGATATATTTAAATCTGACTTTGGCTTTGTGGATCTGAATCGTCGTCGTCGTCGTCGTCGTTGCGACATTGGAGACGAGTGCGATGACAGAAAATTTATTTCTTTATTGAGGAATGAGTTTATCTTGTTTGAATGGCCAGGAGGGAGAGCAGGCGTGGACGGTAATTGTTGCGACCACTCCCCCTCGCGCGGGTCCTCCAAGGTCCAGTTTTCTGCCTCTGGAATTATCATCAGACCAACAATAATAACAACAACAACAACAGCCAGTACAGCGATGTGGAGGAGGCTCTCGTCATAAATTGTGATAAATCATCCGACTGATATTGCAGATATTGTTCGTCTCCGAATGGCGGAGACGAACCGGCAATAACAATCATAACGGTCGCAGCAACCTAGCCTGGCAGAGTACACACAAACGTGGTGTTTGCCTACTTGGATGGGTTAACGATTGTCAGTCATGGCCCGGTATGTGAAGTCAACAATCGTGTGATTCAGTGATGTCTTGATTTCGTAAACAGGTTGCGGGTGGATTTTATTCGGATGGAGTTGGTGATTCTATATTTTGTACTAATCTTGTATTTTCTGGACTAAACTAATCGTGTTTGCTTTAGTTTATCACGTGGTTTACATGCTGAGTTTTGAACAATCCATTTGAAACACTGTCGACTCGGATCTAATTACAGTCCAAGACATAACGAAAGGTGTAAACTCATATTGCGGGACTGCTTCGGAGCTCAGTAAATTTCATCAGAAATTTGGCATACATTTATAGGCAAAACTTCCAAAAAATCCTCAGAAAACTTCTTTGAAAACTTGCATGGCGTTATCAATAATTTCTCTAGATTTGAACAAAATTATTCTTGAAATTCTGAAAATTATTAATTTGTTCCCTAAAATCAATAGACTAACGGATAATTCGTAATGCATCCATAACGTCTATGAAAATTTAAAACATTAACAACGAAATGTATATAAATGTATGTTATTATATAAATAATTATTCTCTTGATTTTATGTTCAATGACTACAAAAAAAATATTTATATAGAGTTCCGATTTTACAGATGCAATCACGCCTTCCATCAAATTTTGTATCGCTGCAGCATCCTCCTTACTTGGCATTTTGAATTGTTTCGCATTCCCAGCCTCTGATTCGGTCTTCAGATTCCGCTTCACGATTAACCAATTCTTCAATTGGGCGCACCTCTTCCGAGTCTAAAGAGTTACAGGAACCAGTTCCAAGGACTCAAGTCGTACACATATGCATTTGTTTTTCTCGGTCTTTTCGGATGGAATGAGCCATAGACGTTCTACACATTCTCAAAGGCGGAGTAAAGTTTCAAAATTCCTTTAAGACATTAAGTGTTCCACAAGTAAAGCTTGCTTCAGATAGAATTGGAACAAAAACAATTGCCTGTATTTCAGTTATTTATTATTGAATTCAAGATCTTTTTTTATACAAATGTAGCGTTTTCTTCATACTTTTAAGAAAAAAACGGATAAAATTATTCGTCACGGTTTCAAAGGAATTCTCGAATTTTTCCTGTAACACGGCTCATTAGGCGGCGCACACCTTCTTCGTCCATCGTTTTAGCTATCTTATTCCACCAGGTCTTCATCTGATTGATGTCTTTGACAACCTTTCCCTTTGCCTTGAGTCTCCTCTTCATGATTGCCCAGTATTTCTCAATAGGGCGGAACTGGGGGCAGTTGGGTGGGTTAAGGTTTTTCGGAACAACCTGGACCCCTTTCTCTGCATACCATTCTTGAACGACTTTGCTGTAATGACAGCTTGCCAAATCTGGCCAAAACATTACGGGATGGTCGTAGGATCGAATGAACGGCAAAATTCGTTTTTGGAGACACTCTTTTTGGTATAGTTCCGACGTCATTGTCTTATTTGTAACGAAAACTTTCGTTTTTTTTTGCCACAGCTGCAAATGCCCTGCCAAATCATGAATTTTCGTGCAAATTTGTCGGCAAAAACAAATTTAAATTTAGCTAGCCTAGATGCAGACCACAATGGATTTTCCAAATAGCTGTGCACATTTTTTTCCCTTACGTAAAGCTGACAAAATTCCCGACACGTGGGTGCCAAGAACTTCCAAATCCGTCAGGAGCGCCACAATATGAGAAAAAGTTTGTTCCAATTCTAAATGAAGCAAGCCTTATTCTCCATGTTTTATGGCTGTCGAAGACTACCGGTTGATGGTTAACTTTGTAGCTCGGCTAACATCACAGGTAACCAATAAACATATTCTATAAATCAACCCTAAATCTGCATTCCAGATGCTACAAGCATTATATCAGCATATTAAATGCTGTATGTTGTAAACTTGTATTTCAAATGCTGTTTTAATGCTTGTAGCCTGTAATAAACATTTCGAATGCTAAATAGCATTAATCAAGCGTTATCATAGCATTGCAGTAAAGTAGCCGTATATTGGGCCAAAAGTGGCATTTATGTTGCATTTAAGGTGACTTAATTGCTTGATAGGCTGCCGTAAAGATGCTTTGGAACTGCTTATTGATTACCTGGGTTTATTCGATCTTAGAGTCCTTTGGAGTCCAAAGGAGGCACAGTCGCCAGCCCTAATACTCCTTTCTATTTATCCTCTGGTGCGCGTACGTAGGACCATCGTTTGCGGTGTAGAATGAACCACGAGCTTGCTCAACTCCATGGCGAACCGAGTATTCTGAGGGTGACAAAAGCTTAAAGGATACGCTGGGCAAGATATGGGAGAATGCCGGGTAACAAACCTGCAAAGATGGTTCTCCTTTTTCTTCCTGGCTTTTTTAACGCTCATTAAACGAACATTTACCTGCTTCTCTACGCTTCTAAGCGCACTTCCGCAGTTATTCATTCAGAGCTTACTTTGCCAACACCAATGCATGAAGTTTTAAATTGTGTTGCAAGCACTCTTTGCCCAGGGAAGTCAAGATACTATACAACCCGAAAAAATCCTAGACTTGTGGGGAATCGAACCCGCCGCTTCCGGCTTGGTAGACCGTACTTTTACCGACTACGCTTTTCGAAGCCCCAGACGTGCAAAGGTGGTGTACGCTTCAAATCCGGCTGGTACAAGTAGGCGTGGAGAATAGCGGGCTAGATGGACAAACCAGGTACTCGACAATCTGGTAAGTGTGGGGTGCAGCCGAGGATGGAGAGTTGGAGCCGAGAAATTCGAGTGTTGTGGCGTAAAATTGTTGATTCGGTGCTATCTGTATACATCTGTATAAATAATAATATCTCTGCTGGTGTCGTTATCAGCGGTCACCAATGAGCCTAGATACCCGATTTCGTCTACCGCCTCAATGTCATCACCGTTGATCCGAGCTCGTGCTGGGAGGCTAGCATTGTTTTCTCTTGAGTCTTTTCCCTTCATGTATTTTGTTTGCGTTGATTATACATAAGTCCAATCCTCCCAGCTTCAGCCTAGAGTCTGATATACGTTTCCGCCATCGTCTCAAAGTTACATGCTACGATATCAACGTCGTCGGCGAAGCCAAAAATTTGTACAGACTTCCTGAACTTCATGCCATTCGTGTCTATCACCGCTCATCGAATCACAGCCTGCAATGCAATGTTAAATAGCAAATACGACAATACCTACCCTTGCCGTAATCATCTCTGAGGTTCGAAGTGCCATCTCGATAACCACTTTAAATATTGTGACGAAATTTACGCATTTTTAAGGATTAAACTCTTTACAAGTTTTACCCTGAATTTCATTAATTTTTACCCAGGCATTAAAAAGTTATACACAAAAAAGGGCATTTTTTCAAGTTCAATCTTCATTTGTAGTTTTCAACCTTCTGGAATAAACAATGGATAGTTATAAAACTAAACAAAAAAAAAATAAGTAAGATTTCAAACACAGGTTTGCTTTCGCGTCAGAGATAAGGCGACGAAGTTTTAAAGAATAGTCCGAGGACAAATAGCATACGAGCTCATAATACATTATGAGCTAGTTTTTACTTGTGAAGCTTCGTAGATGTGCTCCCAAGTAACAATTTTAGTTTTATTCCAGCCGTACAGCACCCCGCTTGGCTTTGTTGATAAAACTACATTCAATGCTGTTTTGTCTACCAACACCTCCTCTATGCTTCTTAAAAGCTTAAAAAAATATACAATGTGGCCCATTCTATAGACGGATGTGAAAACAAGTTATAAGACCATGAATATTTTGAAAATATTCCCGTGATGAATGGTATGACCACTTGAGAACCTTCATAAACCCTATTGGCTGCCATGAAAACCAGCATACCGCCAAATGACCACAGCTGTCAAACTTCACTGAGAGATCGTGGTTGGTTTTTGTTGTTCTGCATCGTTCCATTCTTTGCAGTTTATTTGAATTATATTTTATATATGATGCATTTAATTTTCCACATTTCAATTATGTTTTATCTTTCAATATGGCGATTGGAATAATTTGGCGAATTTGCCGTTCAATACTACTGGAGGTGAAATGGTTTTAAAATGCTTTTTCAATAAGATAATATGAGTCCTGAAACGGTCCTGAAATGTCAAAATAACATTTTACGAGTTCAAAAAGTCGAAAAAAAAACTTTTTATTGGAGCGAAAACAAGGTGTTAAGATCGTTGTAAACAAACTGTGTAGGTTATCATAAACCTGACTAAAACAGGAAACCTATTGGCACCTCTTGGTGCCATAATAAAACCAAATTGATTTCTAGTGGTTTTCATAAAACTTTAATAAAACTTAATAAAGCTGGACAATGGCAATGTTACTTGGGCTATCTGAACATCGTAGTAGGCGAGAAATATAATAGAATGACAACTTTGTTGGTAGTGATCAAGTTAAAACTAACCCAACAAAAAAGCCATGCTGACTCATCTAAGCGTTTCAACTAAATCCTTAAAACAACATTATCTAAAAATTATTTGTTCACCCAAACTGTGCAGCATTTCGTTCATAACATATTTTTTTTCTCTATTTGCAGGTAATTTCCAATCATGATTTGATTCATGCTTAAAAGTAAGTTATCATTAATCAGTGGATACATCCGAATGGTGATAATTTCAGACCAACAGAACCAGAAAGGTACAGAGAAGTAAATGAATTTTGTATATTTTAATGATTGCTAACAAACATGTTGTCGCTATTTAAAGTTAATTGATTGAATGATTTGAATATTAACTTGACTTTCAGGTTGTGCTATTCAATATCAATATGTATTTTTGTAATTTCGGAATGCTTATTTAAGGTTTTTGAAGGTACATATATTGGGCCAATGAAACATTTGTGCAATGTCCGTTTTTGGAATTCGATGAAAACATTTTTTAAGTAAAAGTGTCAAAACTAAATAAGAGAACAAATCGTTTTTCAAAACAAAAATTTCATCAAATCTCGAAGTTTCATGCATTTTGAAGTCATTCGGCATCGGAAATCAAATTTCGATATTTGAATTTTCATTTAGTTTAGTTTTAGAAAATTTTAGAAAATTTTGAACCATTAATTTGAAGAAATTTGAAGAATTGAGCTCGCATTGAGTTAGCATAGGGTCATTTTGGGTAGTAAAACTTGTGGGCATTGTCGATTTTTGAAATTAGAAAATGTAATTTTCATTGGCAATTATGAAGAGCATACAGTTCCTTCTGTTTCTCTTCATAATTGGCCAATAGTTTTCAATGGACCTAAACTAAATAGTCTCAGAGCGAACGAATAATTTTTTTTTTATAATGTGTTGCAGTTTTTTCTGAGTGTTTGTGTGTGAATAGAGCGCGGTGGTATTAGTGTCATCTGCGAATTTTGCTCATTTCACTAATATAGTTGCCGTAACTTATATAGACGTCATTGCTTTCGCTCTAGCATTCGAACTTGTTGAAGCTTTTCTTTTCAGAGAGGCGCCTGAAAAAATCGATATTTCATTAATTTGTATCGCGAAACCATAATTTCGTGGGGCCGACTTCTTTTGATAATTTTACCCATAGTTCCTTTCGAGCCAGCTCGTTTTCGAATACTTTAGGTGTTTTACCCAGGTTGGCCTTCATGACTCTAAACAGCTTCATCGGAAGAAGTCCCGTCGAGTTCGGTAGGGAGAAATCATTTGGTACAAAGCAATTTTGGTATTTTTGTACCAGTATATGCCAAATCCAGCCAAAATCGTTGCAGTAGATTTGTCCATTCATGGTCTACAGATGGCCTGTCAAACCAATAACTTTTTGCAATTTTGTTCACCTTCTTACTCACCTCCTCAGGAACTGCTAACCGTGATACGGCAATGTTAAACTCCTGCCCTAGCTTTGTGTCCGCCTTGATGTATGTCTTATCGTCCATCACAACGGACCTCGGACGGAACGGACCAGCCACTCTCGGTACAACTTCGTGGCGCGGGTTTTGGCTACCGTGTTTTGATTGTCGTTCCGTTTTGGAACCTTCGCCTTCTTCGCCTCATCGCGGATTGAAAAGTTTTGGTCGACGATTGTACAGATTTGACACCTTCCTTGCCTTCACCGGATTAGCTGTCTTCGGTTTTTGCCGCTGTCTGGCCACCACTGCATAATGGGCAAAAATGGACACAAAATCTCATAAATTTACAGGGTGTCTCACAATGGGTGTCACTAAAACAAAATAGGATTAAAGCACAACAAATCAACCAAATCATAGCATTTATTTTTAATTTAAAAAAATTATTAATTTGAAAGATACATGTTATAGAAATAAAGCATACTAATTCAATTCGAATTTCTCGCCCTTTTCCTTGATAACTTTGCGCAAACTCTTTGCAAACCCATCGCAGCTGGCACGCACGATTTCTTGAGGAATTTGGTCCCAAATATCAACCACATATTCCGTGAATCGATCTAAAGTAAGCCCTTTCGTAGGGCTGTATGTTGTAGGGCGTATGTTGAAGCATATCACTTCAAACACAGTAGACAAGTGGGTTGAGATCCGGTGAAGATGCAGGATATTCTTCGCTTGTGATGAAATTGGGGAAATTCTCTGCGCACTACGCTTGTGTCTTCTTTGCTTTGTGAGCTGGAGCTGAGTCCTGTGGAAACAATATGGTGTATTTCTATACAACGTTGAAGCATGAGGAAGCAGACAGTTCTTCAAAACGTGCTCGATGTAATTTTCGGTGTTGATTTTTACGTTAGGTTCTATGAAAAGAAAAGGAAGTTTTCCTTTTCGCGAAACGGTGCAGTAAAATTAACAAACGGTCCATACAAAAAAACGTGATAAGGGGGGGAGGGAGGAGATAAAAAGTCACTTTTTGCGTGACATAATTAATAGAAGTTCCCAATCCAGATCATGTCTTCATTGAAGCACGGGTAATTTGAAATTGTTTGCTCCCTCACACATTTGATCTTTTTCTTTGTTCTGACAGTTCGTCTGACAACTTCTTTGTGTTGAATATGGAGATATCCAGTTTCCTTAAGGAGACCTCCTCCGATTTGGGCAAAAATAAGGCAAAGTTTATATTGTTTTGTGGGAGATTGAAAAGGCGTACAGAACTTTCGGTTTTGACGAATCAATTTGATTATTATTTAAAATTTCAAAAAATTTTAAAATTCAAAACGGCGGCTACAAAATGGCGATTTCTCGAAACCATGTTTTTCAATCTAACTTCAAGCCCGGGGCTTGAACTATTGGCTGATTTTACCCTGATTCCCCTAATATTGTTGTGTTTTTCAGAAATTTCTTCACTCGATGTGATTAACGAACAACAAAATGATTCTAGTCCCATGTAAAATTTCCTGGAAAATCGACAAGAGTAAGTTTTGTTCACCACACGGCTCTATGAATGAAGATATGGTTGATTTTACCCTGATTCCTCTAATATTTTCATGTTTTTCACAATTTTCTTTGCTCGGTATGACTCAAGATCAATAGAATAATGATAGTTCTTTGTCAAATTTTCTGAAAAATCGATTGAAATTGGTTTCATTTACCGCACGGCTCTGTGAACGTAGATATGGCAGATTTTACCCTGATTCCTCTAACTGTTTTGTGTTTATCATAAATTTCTTTGGTCGGAGTTACTCAAGTCCAACAAATTAAGGCTAGTCCTTTGTAAAATTTGCTGAGAAATTGATTGGAATTAGTTTCGTGCACCGCACGGCTCTGTGACCGAAGATATGGTCGATTATACCCCGATTCCCCTAACATTTTTGGGTTATTCAGATATTGCTTTGTTCGGTTTGACTCAAGATCAACAAATTAAGACTAGTCCTATGTAAAATTACCTGAAAAATCGATCAGAGTTAATTTAATTAACCGCACGGCTCTGTGAACTCAGATATTGCTGATTTTACCCTTATTTCCCCAGTATTTTTGTGTGATTCAGAAATTTATTTGTTCGGTATGTTTCTACAGCAACAAAATAAGGCTAATCCTATATAAAATTTTCTGGCCAATCGATTGAAGTTAGGCACGGCTCTGTGAATGAAGATATGGCTGATTTTACCCTAATTCGCCTAACATTTTATTTTCAGAAATTTTTTGTTCGGTGTTTTTTTAGAGTAACAAAATAAGGTTAGTCCCATGTAAATTTCCTGGAGACTTGATTGGAGTTAGTTTCACCACTCTGTGAATGAAGATATGACACATTTTACCCTGATTTACAATATTTTTTGTTTTTATAATATTTTTCTTATGATTAAGAAACGTCTTCGATGTAACTCAAGATCAAAAA
This sequence comes from Aedes japonicus, assembly GCA_034211315.2. Classification (NCBI taxonomy): domain Eukaryota; kingdom Metazoa; phylum Arthropoda; class Insecta; order Diptera; family Culicidae; genus Aedes; species Aedes japonicus. The sequence goes on from JASCZW010000632.1 coordinate 65,644, forward strand.
AGTAAGGCTAAACCTATGTAAAATTTTCTGGAAAATCTTTTGGAGTTGATTCCGTTCACCGCACCGCTCTGTGAACGAAGATGTGGCTAATTTTACCCTGATCCCCTTATATTGTTATGTTATTCAGAAATTGCTTTGCTCTGTGTGACTCAAGATCAACAAAACTATGCTAGTCCTATGTAAAATCGACAATCGATTGGTGTTGGTTTCGTTCACTTTACGGCTCTTAGAAAGAAGATATTTCACATTTTACCCTGATTCTCCCAATATTTTCGAAAAACACAAAAATATTAGGAGAATCGGGGTAAAATCAGCCATGTATTCATTCACACAGCCGTGTGGTTGATGATTTATTTTATTGTTCTTGAGTTACACCGAGCAAAAAAAAATTGTGAAAAACATGAAAATATTAGGGGAATCAGGGTAAAATCAGCCATATCTGCATTCACAGAGCCGTGCCGCAAACAAACCTACTCAATCGATTCTCCTGAAATTTTATATAGACAAGCATAATTTTGTTGATCTTGAGTCACACCGAGCGAACAAATTTCTGAACAACACGGAAATATTAGGGGAACCCGTTTCAAGGCACGAAAACAAAACGCTTACTCAATCCGAACTGTCTAACGCTATTGAATATCTGCTAAAACTTGCTCCCGTGTGGCTTCCATGGTAGCTGATAAATATGAACAAACGTGATCGCTTATTTATCTTCAGCAATGAGCTGTCAAACGAATACACTAAAAACGGGTATAATCAATTCCGCTGTTAAAATTACCCAGCTGAAATAAACCACGACTAAAAAATGGTGACACCTATTGTGAGACACACTGTAGACGGCGCAGGGTAGGAGTCCTAAACAATAACTTATCTTATAGTAAAAAAAATGGGTAATCGAAAGTGTCCCATTTTCCAAATTTCTTCCCTCATTGTGGATGCAAACTAGAATTATTACTCAAAAACTAAACGTGGTGCTACTAAAGGGTGTACCGGATCAAATTGCGACACACACAAATATTCGGCAAAATTCGCCCGTTCAACCAATCATATTCAAACTTTCAGGGAGCAAAATAAAACATGTTATGAATATTTCCTCATGTTTGTTTTATTCAATTTCAATTCCATATTCAAATGAACGAACTTTCTTCTTTACACTACTCATAAGGTCCTGTACAACATTTTTTTGCGTGCCAATCGATTTTTTCTTCATATCTTCCTCCGATTTCATTTTCTTAGGATGGCACCGAAGTGCCTGCTTCATGATGGCCCAGTACTTTTCAATTGGCCTTAGTTCCGATGCGTTTGGGGGGGTTGAGATGCTTCGGCACGAAATTTACCTCCTTAGCCTTGTACCACTCCAAAACCTCTTTCCAGTAATGGCACGAGGCTAAATCCAGACCAGAATAATCAGTAGGACCATCGTGTAACCTCAGAAGAGGAAGTAGACTCTTTTAGAGGCATTTTTTAGGTACACCTGCCCATTGACCGTTCCAGTTGTCAAGAATGAGGTGCTCCGCTTTCCACACGTGCAAGTTGCTTGCCAAATCATGTATATTTTGGCAAACTTTGACATCTTCTGCTTTCTAACGTTGTCAGGAACATCGAATTTATGATGAGCAGTGAAAAACTGAAGCCCCGGAAGCTGCCGGAAGTCTGCTTTTACATACGCCTCATCATCCATATCGAGGCAATGTGGTTTCGTCAACATCTGGGTGTAGAGCTTCCGTGCACGTGTTTTACCTACTGTATTCTTCCTACCGAAAGATCTTCTTGTTTTTTCGCAGCTTGCACGAAAGTTTTGGATAGATTCAATTTCTTCGCCACATCTCGAACTGAACTGTTGGGATTCCTCTTCAAAGCTTAAACTACCCGCTTGTGATCCTCAACACTATACGGAGATCCAATTTTGCCACTTCTTTCTTTGCGATCGATGATCAAACCGATTTAAGACACGAGCACCGTAGAATGTACCATTCCAAGCTTCCTTCTGATGGCACGATGAGAAAGATCTGGATTTTCGAGGTATGTGCGCAAATTGCACATTGAACAAATTCCACACAAAATTACAATAGATAATACCCAACGGGTAAAAAGTTACAGCCATTTGAAAGTGGTGCAATTTGATTCCGTACAATCTTTATATTGAACCAAAGTGCATTGTAAATTTACCTTAAATTCTGGAGAACTGAATGGAACAAATCTTACTTTGTTCGTATGCCAGAAAGTGGCCGATTTTACCTGATTTTCCCTCATACATGCATAAACTCATGTACCATGCGGTTCTGAAGATTGGTGCCAGTAATATTACTCTCACTCAAGAACAGTGCATCTTATGTAAAAATATTCGGAGACTCGAATGATGATGGTCTCGTTTAGGGTTGACCTCAGGAAATGGTCCATTTTACCCGATTTCTCCTCAAACTTGTAAAAATAAACTCAAACAGCTTAAAAGACTGTCATTTAAGACTGTCATATTCATTCGACTGTCATATTCATTCATATTCTGTCATATTCATTCGATTCATATTCACTGTCATATTCATTCGAAGATTTTTCACCTCATCGATAAGATACAGTCGGAAAAAAAGGTTTATTCAAGTGAAAGTTTACAAAAGTCATCCTTGGCCAATCTCCGCATGATATATGAGTTTTTTTTTAATTATGAGGGGAAATCGGATAAAATGGGCCACTTTCTGGCTTCCGAACGAACTAAGATTTGTTCCATTCAATTTTCCAGCTTTCCTGCAAATTAACAGTGCACATGGGGTCAATCTAGTAGTACCAAGTATAGTTTTTGGGTAAAAATTCTAGTTTGCATCCACAATGAGGGGAGAAATGGGCAAAATGGGACACTTGCTGTGGTCAACCCTAAATGAAACCAACACCATTCGATTTTTTCTCATAAGATTAGTTATTGTTTAGGACCCTACCCTACCCTGCGCCGTCTACAGTGTGTCTCACAATAGGTGTCACCTTTTTTCTGTCTTGGTTTATTTCAGCTGTGTAATTTTAACAGTGGAATTGATTATACCGGTTTTGAGCGTATTTTTTTGACAGCTTTTGCACAAACTTGAATTGACATCCTATCTTGCGCCGTCTAAATTTATGGGATTTTGGGTCCATTTTTGTCCACTGTGCACTGGGTCTCTTCAAATGACATCACTACCCGGGACACCGCATATGATGGAATCTCAGTTGCTTTCCGATCCATCTGTGGGACGTCAGATTTTCACGATGACGCGAGCTGCTCTCGTTGCGATGCCATCTCGATAACAACTTGACAGAAATTTTGCCAAAGTAAACATTACACTCTTTCAGCCAAAAGTTCATTCACACACACAAAAATTACTAGCTAATCATTGTGTTTCTGTTTTTTCGAGTACAGTCTTCTCAAATCCATGTTCCTTACAGTCTTCGTGTAATTTCTGACATTTCAAAGCAACATATCGATCCACAACAGTCCTACTTCATACAGCTGAATTTAAAATTTCATCCTCCACAAATTACCTAAGCTCATCCAATCTCCCGTCATCTGCTCCCCAATCCCCTCCCAGCAGTAAAGTCACTTCGAGTCACGGTTGAAAGAAATACCATCATCCTAAGTCAGCTCTGCCGGAGGAATGCTTCGAAGCTCCAAAAGCTTCCGCGACACATTCTCCACTCACGCGGATGGGTATCAGTCAGAGGCAACTTGCATCAGTTTAGAAATTTTAATCCAAGCAACTCCCCCTCCTCCCTTCCATCGTCAGCTCCACCACCCATCCATCCATCCATCCATCCATCGGAGAAGGAATTGGATTTCCCAGTCCCAGCTGGTGGAGCTGTTGGTAAACTATTCGAACACTATGTACCGCTATTTTCTTGCCAACAGTCTGCAACAATGTCGTTTCACTACGGCAGCCAGTACGCAAAAATTAATTCAATTGTAATTTCAAGGAAAAAATAGGAAACAAATCCCGCTCTGCGCTCGGTCGCTCGTCCGCTTCATAGAGCACACCGAAGTCGAAGGACGATTTGCCACTCCTTGTTGGCTCCGCTGGTGCTGTTGCTGCTGAAGTGTTTAATGAAACATGACGTAAGATATAAATCAAATTAATATCCTTTTCGTAATTATTCATTGTATCAGTTCCGAGCGGCTCCGAGTGGTGCGTTCCGAGCGCAGTGTCTCCGCATTTTTCCGAACCAAGACAAATGAAGACCTCCCTCGAGGGAGGGAGTGGGGACGAATCCTACTTGCTCGACTCCGTACATAAATAATTCCAATCAAATTATCCAATCATTCGCTACATTTAATTCTCGTGTTTTTCGGGAGTTTTTCTTCCGCTTCGAGCATCGTTACCACCATCGGCTTCTTGCTATTGTTTCCCGGTTGTGTGTAGTAAGACGACGCCTAGATAAGGCTGACGCTGCCGTTGCAATCGATGGGATTAAGCCGGGGATAAAAAGTAGGTCTTAAGGCAACACTGCCGTCGTCGTCGTCATGCCTTTCGTCAACGAAGATGTCTGCGAGTTGATAAGGCTCTGCCTCCCATTCACTGCACGGGTGAGGAATTTGCTGTTTCGAACTTACCACCTATACCAGGAAGAGGTGCGGAGAAAGCGGTGGAAGTGTTACTGTCATAAATTACAGTCGTCACCTTCGGCGTTTTTCGGATGACACGTCTAGGGAATTGTGTTGTGCTAGCAATTTGAATGGAAAGCCTCCTTCGATTGGGTTGACCTTTAAAGATTTCAGATCGAACGAGTTGAAGCCCATTTATCTTCCGACCTGTCGATCAAAGTGGGCCAGGAATTTCCCCGCCCAAGGCTCATCGACATCAAATCGTCCAACTTTTGCCAATAATCCATCAATCAAAAGCCAGCAAACTTTTATCGTGTGATCTACCCCGCCCCTCCCCAACTTGTCCTCCCTCGCTTTTGCCTGTCAGTCTTTCGAAAAACGAGGACGAGGACGACATCAAAAACATTTTCCAATATTTAATCAATATAATTACTCCGGAACACAGAAACTTTCCGAGCTCCATCGATTCGAACGACGTGAAAGCTGGTGGGCGAGGGAGGAGGGGGGGGGGAGCGGTTGTTAGCAGAAAGCTAATTATAAATTCTATATTTGCTTGAAAATTATCTTTTTCCTTGATTCCTTGATATTTTTGGGATCGTGCTGAATGAGGGGACAGGGGAAATTTATGTCGCTGCGTGTCTGTTTGCCGAAAGGATGAGAGAAAGATCCTTGCTGCTGCTGTTGCTCTAACTCCGACCAGCTGCCTTTTTGTGAAAGGGGTTAGCCGCCCTGCTCGGTTGTGAGATAAAAGCAAAGCATTAATCCCGATGTCATTGATTTCTGATGATGGTGGTGTTCAGCCAGTTTTCCTTCTCCCGTGTTTTTCGGGAAATTCCACCGGGACGACACGAGACGAGATGCAAATTTATCGGGCCCCGGGTGGTGGGAGGGGTGGTTCACCCCTTTTTCGGCGATCAGCTTTTTAAAATTTTCCATTCTGTTCTGTTTCAACTGCTGCTGCTGCTGCTTCAGTTTGATGTATATAATATTTAATTTACGTTCCTTAATCCCATTCCACATACATGTGCTGCTGCACACAGAAAGACAGAGAGAGCGAGAGCGAGCAATGGCACTAACAAAACACAAATACACGCCGGCGCTCGACTCCGGCTGCAGCAGAGACATAATTAAGTCCTTTTCATTCCAAAGTCGTCGGGAGGGAAACATGCTTCTTCAAGTGCTTCAACTCTTCTGCCGAAAAATCAGCTTCACAGCGGCGGAATAGAATGGCGCAAATAAATACACAACAATGGAAAGAGATACATCTTTTCCGAGGGATGCGGCGGCTGCTGATGGGACGAGAACGATGTCGTCGATAAATACACAAATACACACAGCAATCCCAAACCTTCGGCATCGGGACCCGCATCATCTTTTGCCTTTGGAAAAATGAAAAATTTCCAAATTTACCAATATATTCCATCATCATCCTGTGCTCTCGGTGAGTGATTGGTGGAGTGGAAAAGGGGGAGTTTATGAGGGGGGAGCAGGATGCCCTCTTCATTTGGATGACAGTCCCGAGCGAGGAAAGGAATTATAAATCTAAATCCTAAATTAATGCTAGAGTGGAGCCGGTTGCTGCTCACCGAGCCGGAAACTGGCAGCTGAGGAAGTGGAGGAAAGGCTTAAAGGACGACGTGTGCGACAAGGATCGCTTCACTTCTGTGTGCACAACTGTGCTGTGTCTTTGTGCCATCATCATCGTCGTCGTCGAACATTGTACACAAAACAACAGCTACCAGAAGATGTCACCGCTTGGCCTCCCACACCGCCGGGGACCTGATGAACTCGGTCGTGCCGGATCGATTCATATAGATCCATCTACAGCTTCCATCCCGAAGGAGGAAGGGTGAACTGAAGTGACAATTATCAACGTTACATGGAGGATGTTTGATGGGAGATGATATTTGAGCTAGCTATCACGAACACAGACATCAAAATCGATTGACTCCCAATGTAGGTTCCTTCGAACTAATCGAAAACTCCGTCACTTCAACAACAACAACAGGAATGAAGTGTTTCGTCAACCGAGTCATCTCTGTTGTCAACCGTGGAGGAAAATGGGTCGCCCGTAGCTTTTTTCCGGGTTCTGTGATCGATGTGATGGCTTTGATGGAGAGAGTGAGTGAGTGATGCCGAACGAAAATCCCACACACTTCAGCAAATTTCCAGTCCAGGAGCCAGCCAGTCAGTCAGCCAGTGAAGCGAAACGCACGATATGTCGGTTTACACATGATGAAAGGGAAAAAGGGTTTCCCGGAAAAATTCACTCCCATCAGCCGAATTTTCCATCAATTTTTGGCTGACATGAATTATATATTCAAATTTCTGTTATTAATTGGGCCAAGTGGGGTGGCTTGGATAAGATAAAGACCGTCGCTGCCGTTCCGTTCCGTTCCGTTACGGTTTCGGGCATTAGGAGAAGCTGACTCACATGCGGCGTATCCGTACGATGATGCCTGGCGAGCAAAAAGGGTTCAATGGGAAAAAGGGATGATATTATTGAAATGAGTGAGTGACTTTTTATGTTTATTATTTCGAATTACGACTTTTGATGCGTGCGTTCGTTCCTCCGTTTGCATGTGTGAGCGTCGAAGGTTTTTCCTTTCTTCAGATCGACGCTGTCGATTTTTTCTCGAACAACCCCACAAATTAACCCTTTTGGCTCGTTCATCGTCTACTCATCGTCGCTGCGGAGGAAAAGGGTTGGGGTTTGATTTTTCATTTGAATTTCGGGAATAATAACCCTCCGCTTTTAATGCTGACACATGCGATGGATGTGCCTCTGGCGTCGCCGGTTCACATATATCTCGGCAAGACTGAAAGAAGCGAAAAGGAAAATGATTAAAAATCGAACCACGCGTTCGTTTCTCATCTCTTGCGAGAGGAGCACAGGAAGTCCTTCGAGGGATGAAATGACAAAGCTTGAATTTTGTGTATTTGATTGTTTGTCATATTTTCCGCACCCGCACCACTTCGGTTCCCCGGTCGGGGTTTTTCTCATTTGTATATTACCCATTGTTTTAGCTGGAAGCTGCTTTTTTCCATTTGTGATCGCTGGATATGGTATTATTTCCAATTTCAAACCCCTCGCACTCGTGTGTGTGCGTCTCTCCTGTGTGTCGTTTGATTATTTTATATAATAAATATATGAACGATGGCCCGAACAGAATTGTGAATCCATTTGTGATTTCACTCACTTTTGAATTTCGAATCGCTTCAAATGAAACAACATGGTTCGACGAGCTCCGAACGGATTCCATCCACCGTGAATCATTCATTTGTTGGAACATCCTAGCTCAAGTACGAACACATTCCTAACCCATATTTTTAATCGGGCTTCCACAAACCGCATTTCATAAAAATGAACACAACGACGTGCCAGGAGTAGTAGCAGCTCTGTCTCTGATTGTGAAGTGCGGAAACGACGCTCCCACTCCCGGCATCCCCGAGATCCATAGATATGTAGATTTCTCATTCGATATCTATAGAATCCGAGCACCGAGCTACAGCGGAACGGGGGATTGAAAAACCACGATCCTTTCTGCCAAGCAGCGGAAAATCCATACATATTTTTGTTTATATTTTTCATTAGAAAATTAAATGTGCTCCTCGGAGCCGAAGCGATTCGGTTTGCGGAAAACGGAAGAAGCTGTTACTGATGATGTTGGGGAGACCAATCCCGATTGAATTGAAAATTACTTTTCCAACGAAAGCGCTCCGCTCGCGATTGTTTCCCATCCAGTGACTTCCGGGCGAGAACGGCGTCGTGGTTTCGGGATTTGCATATCAATTATAAAATAAATTATAGAAATCCATGCACGGGCAGGAAAAACTTTTCCCCGCCATTCCAACTCACAGAATCGATCCGAGAGCAGAATCCCTTCTTACCGATGACGAAAACAAAATAACACCTCTTATTGCCACGGCAACGGCAGAGCGACCATTTACAACGGTCATTTCGAGGTGGATTTAATTTACTTTTAACGATTCACTTATTAAATTACCGTGATCTGTCAACTCACACTCTTCGCCAGGTTGTTGCTGCCGCAATACCTTGAAGTCATGACGATTGGCAAAAGTTTCCTCCGCCATCATCGCGCGGTGATCATTGTGCAAAACATGCGATAATGTGTCTAGTAATAATTTTAATTAGCCATAAGCAGGCCGTGCACATACAAACATATGTACACGCACACGAACACACACACACCCGCTTGGTACTTGGTTGCCATGTTAACAAGTTTCCAAGAAACCGCACAGCGCGATGATCCTCCGTGTGAAATCGAGCCCGATCCATCCGTCAGAGTTATGCAATCGTCATTTAAGCTGATGCCCGTTTTTTTTCTCTTCTTTATCTGGAAATTGTACCGGAGAGCAATGACATTGAAATAACCGAACTGTGTTTTCCCCCCCTTCTTACCTAGATAAGTTCTCTCGAGTAATTGTTTCTCAAATGACAAATTTTATCGTCCACCGCGCTCTTGTCACGATTTTTGTCCATTAATATGGCGATTTCTGTTTGTCAGCGTTAATCAACTGACGCCGTAAGAGATCTTTATTAATTTATATCCCATCTCGTTAGCTCGCCGGTGACAAGTTCTACACAAACACACATTCGTGCCCGAGACCGAAGTGGTTTAAACAAATTTTAATGGCGGTCGTCAGGCGGACTCGAAAGAAAAAGTTTAATTATTTCTCGAATTGACTTTGATTTACGGGTTTCATTACTAGGAAAATATGGTTTCAGTATCAATCCCCTCGACCATTTTATGGCTACTCACCTCTTCACCTTTCAATAAAAACAAATAGGAAAATAAAACCACTCACACACACTGGAGAAACACCGATGTCAACTTCGGGAAGCGACCAACCTGCTTTCGCTGGAACGCTCCAATTTCCAAGAAGCTGCTGCTGGCTGCCAGTCAGAACCTCCCGGCTGGCTTAACGATCTCGGCTTCCCGGAACGCCAACCGGGCAACCTCCAAAACTCCATTTTGATTCTAGCCGCTGCCGCACCACTTTTATTACTTTCTCTCAATCTTTGATTCGTCTCGATCCTGCTCGAGTCCGGTTTTACGATCCATCGACAGCGACTTCCCAAGAAAACGGCGGATCAAAAAAAAAAAAAGGGACGAGCGTCTTCGTTTATCGAACAGGTTTGATCTCACTCGCGCGCGCGATCTAAGTAGGCAGCTCTCACGAACCGCTCGGAGAGTGAGCACCCCCACTCGCACTCAGCGCAACTCAATCACTCACCGCACCGCCACCACTCACCGACCAATACCACCGCAATCAATCCCCTCATCGTTATTCCTTCATCAATCATCCCATTTGATTCGATCTCTCTCATACTCCGATTCAAACTTTACGACCCTCCCGTGTGTGCGTGCGTCCGCGCACCAGCGCCACACCGTGCCTTCCCATCGGGGTTCGCTCTCTTCCTATCTCTCTCGCGCTCCATCTTTGCCCCGTTCATTCTATTTCATTCCACACACATCGACAGTGTCACAGCCCCGGAGTGTGTATAGCGAGACGCAGCAACACAATAAACAACGGCAGCAGCAGCGGACAGAAAGGAGGGTTCTGACGTACCGAAGATAAACACCGCTCCTCAGTAACGATAGTGGTTGCGCCTACTGCGATCACGCTTCTCCCGGTTCGATCCATCGAGAAGAGCAGTGGCTCCGAGCTACATTTGCCGGCCAGTTAGTGAAGTTAGTGATGTCTTCGGAGGTTCACTCCCAGACGAAGTTCAAAGAAGTGAAGGAAAGCTGAAAACAAGTGCAATCGTCGTACACGCGGGTCGTGTCGTGTCGGTGTCGGTCGGTCGGTCGGTCGGTCGTCGTTCGTTCGATATCCAGTGTGAGCAGTGAGTGAGCAAACGAGCGAGCTAACAAGCGAGCGAGTGTTTTGATAAGTGTTTCGATGCAAAGAAGACGAAGGTGATCCGCTGAGAAGACGACGAAGACGAAGAACAACAACGATCGCACACAGAGTGAAGTGATATCGCGGCTGGCGAATGATATTTTTTCGCCAAGAAGCTGCTCCAGTGCAGGAGGGGGACCACAAGCTTGACATGGAGGTACGGATTCCTGGAAGCAAATGTGACAGACTCACGTACCAACCGAACTCCGGCTCGGCTCGGCTCGGTTTTGCTTGTTTAGGAAAATAATTTATGTTACTTTAAAACTGCACATAAATCAATTACCCTTCCAACGCATTGGAGGCAGTTGAATTGTGCTGCTGCAGTTACGCTGAATTATGCTGCACTTGATGCGAATTTGTTTGCCCCCCTCCTCTCTTCGGTAACAAACTAAACAAAAAAAAAACTTAATGCAATTGGATCGAGGAAAAAACTGTATCAAGAAATTCCCAACTTGTATTTATTTATAAACCATAACAAGAAGGCAGAGGAACAAGTCGAAGCAAATGCATATACTCACAACAATAATTCATTTTTCCGTTTTGGCAGACCGGGCAGGCTCGGGCCTCTGTCATTACGCATTTTCCTTCACCAGTCGGTTTGGTTCGTTGCTCCTTCGTTCATGTCACTTCCAAGCCCTGATTTTTCCACCACAGTAAACCCTTTTCTGGCCCGGTTCTGGTTCTTAAATGAGGCACTTTTTTTTTGCTGCTGCTGATGTTGCTGCGATGAGAGTAGATCGGTTTTTGTCATTATTATTGGATTTATATGCATTTCTCTCCGGCTGCTTCGATGTGTGCCTCCTCTCGGCAGGCAACTGATGTGTGTCTCTTAAAAGTGAATTCGGTTCGGTGCAATAATTTATGACATCCGGTTGGAGTGAGTTTTTTTTTTTGTTTTTGTTTCTACTCTCCAACTGTACCATACTGAGGATGTCTTTGAATTCAATTTTTCATTTGAATGCCATTTTTTTTTTAAATTGTACTGAAAAGGGAAAAAGGGTCTTCGGATCATTAGTGGTGATATTCAAATAGCTGCGAGATTAGCGGTTCGGAAAAAAGGGGGGGAGTTTTTTTTGTTGTGGAGTGATGGATCCTCATGGACGATTTGATCGATGGAAACGAATCTCCGCGGTTAGTGAAAAGTGATGGAAAATTTGAGTGACGGTTGTGGAAGAAAAACAGCTAAGAGGAACGTCTGCTGTTATTGTCAGACTAGGTTTGGTGAACGAAAAAATTGAAATTTCTGAACGTTTGTACTGAATTAAAAGCTGTTTGATGCAGCTGAAAATTGAAGTGAAAAGTGAAGGTTTTGAAATTCCTACAAATTTTAAAAATTTGGCTGCCTGTCCGTTCTTTCAGGCTTTCGTTTGAAATTTACCAGCTTTGGAAAATAATCGGTGATACGGATCTCACTGTTTTTTTTTAAGTTCCAGTGGTATTTCGTGAGACGAAAAATCTGACAATATTTGTCTAAAAAAAAATTACTTTATGTTGGTAAAGTGATACTAATTATTTCTTAACTCGTCATACAATGTATTAGAAGATTGTTGTCGTTCTCAAAAAGGTTCTCTATTCAAAAACATTTATTTCCAATCTTTTTTGAAATCGCTAAAAGTGTCCCAATGTTGTATGTCAACAATACTATTATTTTGCTGCATACTTTTTCTGCCACTTCTGAAAGTCAAGTGAACAGATTAATTTGGCATTGATAAAAACACTTTCAACTGTTTAAATGCAAATGCTGTTGTCTGATTGTACAATAAAAGAGTTCAATTTCACCCATACACATTGGGGTTCAATGTATTGAAACAACTAAGTTATGAAACGAAATTCACGGAAAAAACAAATCCGTGCTCAGATCCGTGAACTGCAGTCGATGAATTCGAGAACAATCATAAATACACCGTGAACTGAATCTCGTAATTTTAAGGTAAAAATCCTGAAAAAGTGAACTAGTTCACAGTTCTGTTGTGGATAAGGTTGATGAGGAACAAGCATGATATTGAAAACAAATATTTGTTTGAATTAATTCGAGTTTGTATGCATCATGATGTTACGTTTTGAGTCAATACTTCCTATCCATATTCTGAGTTAAATCCAATCACCGTGAGGAAAGAAGAAAATAACATCACAGCAACCAGGAAACTAAGCTACGTCAGTTTGTATCGCCGCTCAAGTGACGAATTTCGAAGGTTACGGGCAAGCAAATATATCTGATGAAGAGAAAGCAATATCGCCGGTTTATGTAGCCGCGACCGAGGCTGGAAACGTCGGTCCGGCCACGACAGGTCCGTTTTCATTTTCAAGAACCCTTTCGTTTCTGTGTGTAAACTTTATGATTGCCGTTGTTGTAACCCAGGTAACACACAAACCTTCGCACTTGAAATCACTGGTGACAGTTTGTTTTACTAATGTATTATAAAAGATTTGCAAAACATGTCACGTTTTGAGCTCTTTGGATCCTTCATATTTTATTTAAAGATGGGCCAAATCAGTCCATAACTTAATATCGAATTTGTTTTTTCGCTGCTGTTAGTGATCTATTCTCATACCATAATTTGATACATGTATAAACATGAACAAGAAAAGCTGTTAAAAACAGTTGAAAATACATTTGAAATTGCATTACACCATCCAATCTGTTTTTAAAAACATGTCTTTTGGCATAATGTCGGAACTGCTGTACTATTTTGTAGTTTCACTGTTACCGTGAAGCACATCATATATACTAAGGCTTGCCGATTAAACAGTTGGAGTTGGCGTAGCAAAGAAGTTAGAGCCGTATCACGCCAAGAGGACTAGACAGTTTGAAATGTTCTGTGTTATCCAATGCACCCAAAGGAAATGCCTGATTTCGCTGAAATTAGTGGGATATTTCTTGTAAATTTAAGTCAGATAACGCCTGAATCTAGTCTGTTGTATGGAAGATTGCAAACATTGTTGTATGGCGAATGAAAGATTGCAAACAATTTCGTTGTTTACGCTTCCTTTGGCTTGAAATCAAACGAGGGTAAATTTTACGCGCCTGTTTTTTTCTGTATAACGTTCGAATCCAATGTCTGGTGATGATATATTTTCGTCTGAGCTAAGATTGTTTTGCTAGTTTATAATGTATTACGCTCTCTTTTTGCGCTTTTTACGTTGTATAAAAGTCTGAAAAAGCGTTACTTAAACTTTTATTGGTTACATGTATTTGTTATTGAACAGTTATTCCATCTTCTTTACAACAAGCTGTGTCATCACAAAAACTTCCGCATGTTGTGGTGTTGATAATAGGAGTTTATATAATACAATGTTGAACAAAAGTCATCGCATGCCATAATTCAAAATTTTAATTCTGAAATATGCTATCAATCAACGGATTAATGCTACTAAACGAGTTGTCCCATCCTTGCAAAATAATGGCCTGTGTGCAGGCGAGGACACGTGTAGAATCCTGACCGTCATGCGGTCAACATTTTGAGTAAGACTCGCAGAGAACTCTTAGAATCATTCAGTTGAAATGTTAAGCAATTTAATCATGATTGATTTGCTCAGAATCATCCAGTGGCGTCTCGTGAGAAAATTAACCGGTTGTGCACTTTCTTTCGAACCTGACGTCAATTTTGACAACAATATCTTGCTCAATAGTTCCTCCTTTGTCGAGTCTCTTGTGATATGCCACAAAAAGTACCTTGTCAATGTCCCGAAACAACAGAATAAAATTGCAACTAGCCAGTGAGTAAAACTACTCTGTGCAGACCACAAAGTGCACAAAACAGACACTAACTCATCGGCAATCAAGTAATAGGAAAAAAAACTTCTACAAACGATCCACGTGTGGTATATACAGGATCTGGTGCACCATTTGAAATGCCCAGTCTGCGAGTATCAACGGAGTATTAAATCGATGAATTTGATAATACATGAAATATACAATTTTAGACTGTGCAGTGCACGAGGTGCACATATGGACGAGACGCCACTGTCAGAATCCCAAGTAAATGCGCTATTGGTTCCTAGCAAGATTCTCTACTGTTTCAGAATAAGATTCGCTCGGAACTCTGCCTAAGATGCGCTTAAAAGTATTATAACTGTTTTTTCTGGGAGACTTGATCGAATCAACTTTACAGAGCCACTTTTGATGTAAGATTTGAGTCTCTCTTGTCTCTATCTGTACAGGGACGTCGTTCTAACATTTCTGAAATTGACCGCGTAACTTTTTGAGTGGAGATTTTGAACAATAATATCTCTTTTCTGACCCACAGAAATTTTGCGATAAGTATTTCATTCGAAAGGTAGAACGTTTACGCTGAGTTCCTGTTGCTAATTGAATTCATTACATTTGTTTAAAGTTATTATAAAGTGTCTAAACGCACAAGGCTGTTAGTCCAAAGTAACATAATCAAGAAATTAACTCCAAGAAAATTGTTAAAAATAGAAGATGTGAGTGTCGGAACCGTAAGAATATCTATCAGAAAGTTTAGCGAGGATGCCACCTTCGAAGATACACTTCAAAGTGTGCGAAAATCTGGTTACGCTATAAATGAAAGTATGTTTATTCGGGATGTAGCTTCTAAGCTAAATCCATCTGTGGGCAATTTTCACCGCGCTAAGGCAAGATTGTGCTTGAAGAGGTATAAAAAGCAGTAGAAACCGAAGCAAAGCCTGAAACAAATATTTTACGGTCAGCTTCCGTGTAACAATCTGCGTGCCTAATAATGACGATGACATCTATGTAAAATTTGATTACAAAATGCTTCCAGGTAATGAAACCCGCACAGTTGGCATGGATTAGGATATCGACGATCGTGACAAAAAGAAGTTACTGAGACCGTTTTAGAGCAATATTTGTTCTGAGTTTTGAACGAAAATATAAAAATCATATTCAAATGTAACTCTAAGAAAGAGAGCCAATAATTGTTAAACTTATGAGACATGATTTGATTTGTTTGTAAATTTTTAAAACTCTATTTCATAGTACTAAATTTTGAATGGTGTAACCAATTGCTTGAACTATGTCCAATCAGTTGATATAAAATTTGAGAAAATCCATCGAGAAATGAACGAGTTATTAACGTTCAAAATCTGACCAGTTTTCGTGACGCTCCCAATTTTAGTTTTTTTTTTCAATTTGCACCCTCATATATTGAGGCAAGATGTTATCCAACATTAAAATTCGTTATCTTATAAGATTCTCCTGGTTAGATTAAAATACTCTTTTGAATAACAAATACTCGTCTTTTGTCTTTTCGCTTCTTGTTCTAAAATGTATGCTCGTTGTTTTTAGGACCTTCAAGTCAATCAACAAACTTCACATATGATTGGTTTAGGCGCTCAGGGTCTAAAAAAAAATCAAGCATTTGCATAGCTTCCTAATTTTTAATTTTATTTTTAATCTTCAAACGACCACTTCGTGTTCCTTGTCGATTGGTGTCTGCATTCTGATTTCCATGTAAAAGTTTTTCTGATTTCTCATCATGCCGTTTCGCGTCAACTCAAAATTTTGCAAGCCTTAAACAAATATAAAAATTTGACAAGTAGCATTGTATCCTGTAGAATCTTGTGCAGTATTTTTTAATAGTCATGAGTAAAAGTTGATAAAAATTCTAAGCTTAGTTCCATCGAAATTCTAACAAAAATAGCCCAAAATACAGAACGTACCTGAAATTTGTTGAGTTGAAATGACGAGTAAGATTTGCTTAAAATTGTAACCCACGATACCAATCTAAATACTTTCACAACCTGATCATGTTGTGCATATAATTCTCAGCTGATATCATTACTTCTTAACGTTGAGCACTACACAATCTCAGTCCTAACCAGAATCTTGTACTTAGAGTGTTTAGCAAAATTATTTCTGGCTAACAAGAGATGTACCTGTCTGAGTATAATTCAACCCGGTCTGCTTGACATCGAGAGAGATTAACATAAATGCTAGAGGTAGACTCTCAATAGCTGGGTCTTACTGACTTATAATTGCATCCTGTAAAATCTTGTGCAGTATTACTTTCTATACTAATATTTATGAGTAAAAGTGGCTGAGAAGTGGACGAGTAAGCTATCGGAATTCCCAAAGCTCAGAACAAATCTAAACGTTTTTTTTAAATTGAAATCACTCGTTAATTTTGCTTGCAATTTTAACCCAACTTTTTTTAGAATACCAAACAGACACTTCTAAAACTTGATTAGAATTTGATTTCAATCCTCAGTTAGTTAGCTTACCCCTAAATTTTGAGCAGTATACGATCTGAGTTCTAACCAGAATAGGGGGGTGACACCGGTGTAATGGTTAACATACGTCGCATACCAATGTCAAAGGTTCAAATCTCGGACAAGTCACAAGAAATACCCAGAAGGTGTTAACGACTCCTATGGGTAATGAATAATGTAACTTATTCTTAGTATTTCTTGCTCCCGAGAAACGTACCTTGCTGAGCAGAATTCAACCCGTTCTGCTTACTCAATGTCAGTAAGATTAAACTAAAAGCCTACTTGCCCAATTATCATCTTCCAACATCTAATCAGAACCGCACTGTTCCACTTGGTTTAAATCCTGGGGTTGCTGCGCACCGGCTGTCTGGCATTCTTACAATATGTCCCGCCCATTGCATTATTCTTCTACTTCAGAGCACTAAACGGGCTAACGTGCGCTATAAAATCTACAAATAATCTTCAAAGTGCTTGAACCGCAGTTCTGAGGAAGAGTGATTCAAAATATCTCCTTCCAGTTCTGCGCAGTATACTTATAAGGATATGAGGATTCTGAACTCTCAACTTAAGGCAGTTGGAATCTTGAGCGAAATTCGTTGATTCGAAAAACTGCGTGTGAAAAATTTGGTTATTTTAGGCAAATTTGGTTTAAAATACCGAAGAAGATGTTCTTACGAGTGGATTGGTTCCAAAAGCGTCTGTACGTCTATTTTTTCAATACTTGAGTACACATTGCGAGTGGAAAAAGTTGAAGCGTCACGAAATATGTTTAGATTTTGAACGTTAATGACTCCCTCATTTCACAATCGAATTTCCGGAATATTTGCACCAATCCATCGGAACATTCACTACGCGTTAGTTCTTATTAAACACGATTGATTTTAAACATTGAACTATTGAAAATAACGCCAATATAATGTGATGTCTTACAATTTCGTTCGGAAGATTTAATTTACAAAATGCACAGTATTTTCCTATCACAGATTTCAAATGTAGACGATGCTAACGAGTCATGCTTCATTCGTTCGGCGGTCTTCATGATGCTTGGCCATATCGGCTAGCTAGGCAGTCGGTTGTCCAAGCCAGTGGAGAAGTTATAGGCAGCGGATGTGCTCCTACGGTGCCTAAATCACCTTCCTGCTAATCCTTTACCACTGCTATAAAGGACAGGAGCAGCAATTTGTGTATGTTGGCCTCTCCAGCGTATCGTTTTTTGATGGCTTTCACCTTACTAACGTCGTGGACGAATCTAAGTTCCATCATGCTAAGGGAAGGGATTCGCCAATAATAAGGAAACTTCGAACGGATATGGATGTCAAATCACCGTCTGAACACTCTACCTGACAAGTAGGTGGAATTCATTGAGGCAAAGATATTGGCGTTGTATTAGTATCAGCCAATGGCTAGAGTTCCATTCACTGGATATTGCCACTGTGCATGTGCTGATGGTGGGAGATATTTTGGCACCTTTTTTTTTTAGAGGCTCTTTAAAAATAATACCATTCACATACACAATGCTTCGTAGTCCAACGTCGTCTTTGCGTACAATCTCATTAGGCTGTCTCTTGAAAGCCTTGACATATGCGAAGAGCAAAAGTATTCGAAAAAATATTTAAAACATGGTTCAAAAAAGCTCCATAAATTTCCGACTCAAGTTGTTCAAAGTAACTTCAGTCAGTAAAATTTTCATCGAACAGCAGAACTTGGCGAGAGTGAGTGTCGAAGGCGTTCGAATCGCTATCAAATTGGTTAGAGAGGATTCCACCTTCAAAGATACAGTTTGATTTTAACCCGTGAGCAAAATGGTTTACCACTAGGCCACCAAACTTCTATCACAAAATTGTCTCAAAGATTTAAAAAATATGTTCTCAGAATCCCTAAGACACAACCAAATCTGAGTATTGTTGGCGGTTTGGTTTCCGCCGTCACCCGTCGTTTAAAGGGTGTCCCACATCAAATTGCACCGCGGAAAAATCACTGTAGAAAATTATCCAGTCGACCGACCCCTTTGAAACTTTCAGACAATAAAATCACGATTTTAAGCCTTCTGCACTTTGTACGTACCCTAGCAAAGGAAAATAATAAGTAACAAGTTCTGTTATCCCAGTTCGTTTAGATTTCTTCAGTTATCGCATAACAAATTTAGTTATCACCATTGGCAAATTTTGTTATCATGTGTTATCATTTTGAACACACTATGTTTATGAACGTTATAAGTTGAATTGTAAAACTATAAATATTTCCAGCATATTTTAACAAAAAAATTTGCTTTTAATCAAAATATTTTTTTCAGTTATTAGCATGAGAATTTTATTTCAAATTGATAAATTGGTAACATAATTTGATATTATTTAAATAAATTTACAATACAGCATTTGTTATCAAGTTGTTCGCAGTGTAACAAAATAAGTTATTATTATGATATTCAACGAGTATTTTTTTGTTATTCATTCTGTTATTTTGGCTGTTTATTCAGCCAATGTCTTAAAATGATAACATATTCAGTGATCAAAAAATGATAACCTGGTACTGGAACTTGTTATCAATTTGGTATAATCCTTTGCTCGGGTATACAGTCCCTCCCGGTCCTTGGCTCTTTGAACGAAAGATTTGGACAGCTTCAAGTTGGAATTATCACGACACGCTTGTGATCCTGATCACTAATAGAACATCCATTCTGACCGCATTTCTCCTTCCGGTCGATGCCCAGAGTTTCGTAGTAACGTTTAATCTCGCGACTCATCGTTGACTGCACGATTCCGAGTTGTTTTCCGATGTCCCGATGAGAGAGTTGAGGATTGTCCAGGTGTTTGCGCAAAATCAATTCGCGACTTTGCTTTTCGGGTGACGCCATTTTTTTCAATTTTCGAAAAGCTGACAGCGATAAAAATGCAACAAAGAAAAAGCACTCTAAATTGCTTCTACCCAAACTTTCAAGTGAAAATACCCAGTGGGTAATTTTCAACATCGTTTTTTTTCGTGTGATGCAATTCAATGTGGCACACCCTTCAGGTGTATTGTGGTTGCCACGAAGTGAGTGTTCAATACTCGTTCCAGCTGGTGGTTTTTGCAATGGGAATTGCCCTACTGAGATCTACTAGGTGGTCGGTGCTGTCCGTTGTCTAGTGGTATTTTTTAAGAATGCAACCTTTGGTTGAAGATGGTTAAAATTGTCTTGTCTTTCCATATGTATCCATGTTAAAATCCCTAAAAATATACGCAATAAGAGTAGTTGAAGTTCCTTAATAAAGGTTTCGATCATTTTAATAAAATCCACGAGACGACACTGATTTTGATGAAGATTAGAGCACTTTGGGAACATCAAACAATATGAAAAATAAGAGCATTTGTGGGGTTGACGTTGGATAACAAAACGAGTTCAGTTGTGTTGTTATTTTATTGTAACTATAACTCTTTTGCAATCATTTGGTGAAAGCAAGTTATTCATTTGTCGTTGTTGCGTGTTCTCACAGCTGACTGCCGAATGACGGGAATATGTGCTATAAGTTAGACAAATTCCAATCAAATGAAGTCGAATCAGGGAAAATACAATTAGTCGTCCTAAAAAGGACGTTAAAGGCGTGAAATTTTCAAGAATCGTGAAATTTTCGAGAATCTCCACTCGAGCATCCATTGGCTAGCAATTTGAGCGTAGTTTGTTTTATTTTATTTGTGATTTTTATTCTCTGAAAATCGTGAAGTGATAATTAACCTAACCTGTAAATCGTATCGAAAGAAGGACTCCCTCCAGTGTCACCTTAAATGGTGATTGTGTCCACGATCGAATTTAAGCCTTCTTTGCTAGCAGGTTGTTCACACACTGGCTACGCAAACGGCTGCCTTGCCATCCGCTGCCTGACCATAGGCTGCCAGTCTAACTCGAATACAGCCGAACGAGTAAAGTATGTGGCAAAACTGCAACCCCGAACGATATATTCGCTGCTGTTTGTGAGAACTCGGTTGCTCGAAATAGTAGTCTGCGATAGGGAAATACTGTGCATTTGGTGAATTTAGTATGGGAAAAATTATTAGAAGGCATAACATAGACATAGATTACAATCAAGAACAATCTTAATTGAATGTTTTAGAAGATGCGTTGAAAGATTTCCCATCGGTTGATGCAAAATCTAAGAAGTTATGACGAGGAATGTATGATTTATTAAGGTTCAAAGGTTTAGATTTTCCAATTTCCCCCATATATTACTGAAGGATTGTTATCCAACATCGAAACTTTTGAAAAACTAAGGTATTTGAAAAGATTAGGAATGTTATTTAAACTTGCAAACCTCTGAAATGAATAGAAAATTTTGATAAACAAAGGAGAAAAAGTACCAACGAATAAGTGAGGACGTGCCCACTGAAAAGATGGACGACAACTTCAACAAAATTACCGAACTCAGGAAAAATCAGCAATCAGCTCGGAACGCTTCCATCACTTTCAATTTATCATTCGGCATAATATTATTCCACCCAAGTCCCACACCGACCTTCCCTTCAAAATCAGGAATAGTTTTCCAACCTTCCGAAAGGCAAATGAGACAACCAACCCCCAGCATCGAAAAAGCTAAATGTGGTTTGATTTTCCCGTCTTTCCTGCTTCGCTCGAATCCGACGGTCAGTCAATGAAATAGACTAACGTTGTCCCTCCCACCTCCCCACCAATTTCCCCATCCACCCCTGGACCGACTCCTGATTTATAATATTTAATAATAGTAAAATAAATATCAAAAATGCACAAAGCGACACACTCACACTTAAAGTCCGGAGGATTGCTCTTTCGGTTTCGAGACTCCTCTCTCCTCCGCCGCAAAAAAAGGACATCTCAACGAGTCGGAGCGCTGGAATGAGCAATCGAGGAAAAATGTCACCCCTTCTGATGTCGATTCAATGTCGTCGTCGTCGTCGTCGTTGTCATCTTCATCTCCGGAAAAAGTGACTAGTTGTGTCTGACCGTTTTGATACCGAATGGTTGGGTGGGGGAGGGGAGGGTGAAGAGGGCGTTCATAATCAAAGTTGATTTTTGGAATACAAATTTTTCGGAATTTTGATTAAAAATATCTAGCTGCTGTTGGGACTGGGTCCTCGAGGGTTCCGGATACCGATGAGTGATGATAGTTGTTGAGTGTAAGTCTGGAAAAATGCTCGCTCGATAGTGAAGGATGGGCGCCGAAATTTTATGAATGCAAAATGAATATCCTTTCGCCTGTCTGTCGGGCCGATGGGTGGGGGAGGGGGGATGAGGTGAGGTGTAAAAATATCTTCGAGCCAAGTTTGAAAACGAATAAAATTATCCCAGCTGCCGCGCTGCGTTTCATCGCCGGTATAACACAATGTGAGGTAATTAATGCAATTACGGGTCGGAAAGTTCTTCTACCTTTCTATCCGCGACTGCAACAAGAACCGGAACCGAGACAAGTGTGAGACTGAATTTGATTTTAATAAATTTTTGCTGCCACTTTTTTCCACCCGCCGTGGCTTTTCCAGGTGACGTTTTCCTGACGTCAAGTGACTACTCGAGCATAAATAGGAATTTTGATGGAGAAGCGGGAGTCTCCTCTTCAAAGCCACTCTACATGCCAAGATAATTCCCCCACCTAATCTGCAACAAACTTTCAATCAACCTCGGAATGGAATCGAACTCACCTAAGCTATTCATTAAACATTCATAAAATTTCATCGTTACAATTCCTCGCCTTCAACACCTCGTCACGATCGTCGTCGTCGTCTCTTTGCCTCTCAGACACTTGAGATTAGGCAGGCAGCCCTTTTCATCAGCCATTCAATCGAATTCAATAAATTAATTCAAGAGTATGTGATGTATCTGTTATAATTTATTAATAGAATTATTAAGTGACTCGAACTCTCGAACGCCGGCAGCCTCTTATTGCCGCAGCAGCAGCGGTCTGACTTTCCCCCACCATCCGCTCAACTTCGTTCCCAAGATAAGATTGGGAATGTGTGTACTTCTCACTCAATGCCGAGCCCGGCATTGAATTTATTGAAAGCCAGGAAATACTTCCGCCCGGTCGAGTTTGCCATGACTTTTCGGGATCCACATGTAACAGAGCAGAGAGCAGTCTTCCGAAAATCCGAGAATCGAATCCGACTGGAAGACGTCGTCGCCGTCGTCGTCGTCGTCGTCGTCACCATCATCTCGCTTTCTTGGGGGTTTTTGACTTAGTTCGGAATAGTCAAAGATAACACACAATAAAATTGAATATTAATTGAATGATAAATAATATTCCAATTGCTGCAGTAGCGTTTGGCCGGAATTTGAATTTCAATATCGTTTGCCGAGGGTTAAAGGGGGGGAGGTGAGGAAAACTGACTCGACTTCAGTGTGTTTGAATTGAAATGAATTACTAAACCAATTTTATGAAATATATGCAACTGTGGATGGCTTTCTGTGTGTTTCGCAAAAGACGAACTCCAACCGATGATGGGCGGTGGGTGGTTGGGAGAGTAGGTGTGTGTGTGTTTGCATCAACAGAAGATGAGCGATTCCCATTCATACAGCGCTCAGCTCGCCGAGCTGCCTATGGAATTGAATACTAAATTGATCGTTTCCTTATTTCGATAACTTGTTATATATTATTACACATATAAGTTATGAGTAACAGCAGTGCCACACAGTTAGCAGAAGCTCGCTGCGTTTCATAGAGTGAGTCGTCTACTGTTGTATCACTACGGGCTGGATGGGGGAGTGGAGCGGGTCCTCGTCGCATCATCATCATCGTCGTTCGTCTGTCGTTGTGATCTCGATGGTGATGTACAGTAACAGTAGATTGAGAGCTGCTGCACACGTTTGGAGGAGATTATCATTCAGCTTGAATTGGTTCAGTACACATACGCTCACACACTTGGTGGTGGGAAAATGCATTTATGTAAATTCAATGCTCCCTCCCCCATCCGAGGTAGGTAGAGCTGATGTTGATGGCATTGTTTGGATGGCCTGCATGGCTGGGGTGATACAAGACTTGCTGCTGGAGTTCGAATTTTCAATCGAATGAAAGGGGGATTACTGGTTGGGTTTTTTTTTTTTCACGAAACGCGGTCAGCAACAATAAGCGATTGGTAAGGCTGTTAAAAATCAAACTAAAAAAGTGCTTCATCTAAGGCTTTCGAAGGTTCCTATGATTTCTGTTTAGTAATCTATACGACTTGACTAAGACATTTTCTTGAGCATCAATTTTTGCCAAATAGTCCGGGTTAAATTTGCAAAATGCGCTTGCCATTGTTCTCAATCAGTTAGTTAGGAGTTAGTTTTTCGGTTCTAAAGATAATCTGTAAATCATGATTAAGACTTGTAAAATGCTTTTAAACTTCTTTAGCACTCGCAATGTTGGTTGGGATTCGATCTTTAAAAACACAATAATGAGAAAAATTAAAGAAACCTACAGTGACATTATTTTTCTCTAATGGAGATGAACTAGTTAATAACATAGATTTCATCTATACAAACATGAATCCACCCAACTGCCCGCAGTTCCGGCCCATCGCGAGATTTTGGGCAATAATGAAGCGGAAGCTTAAGAAAAGTGGAAAAATGGCTCGGGACGCGACTCAGAGGACCAAAATGTGGAACAAATGTGCCAAGAAGTTGACTCTGGAGGTGTGCAGCGCAAATTTTCATTAGAAACGAAGAGAAAAGATTTGTATTGATATGTTTTCCTTAAAGTACAGTGAATTACCTTTGTTTTAATGCATTAAACTTGTTTGTACGTCAATCAGTTACCGAGATACAGATGATTTTATTATTCCGGATTCTAAATGGACTTAGCTTTAACCAGGTTTCCTACACCTGTCAGCAGTAAGATGATGAAATATATTATCTAATCTAATCTAATCTAATCTCATACTAACGCAGCCAATTCTTGAAAGCATCCTGGAAAATGATGTTTTCTTGAATACATCATTTTCTTGTCATCGGCCAGGCCAACTGCGTAAGTATGTACCGCAGAGAGGATTCCAAGAAATAGAGCGATTCCAGAAAGATCTACAAAATCGCTTTACCATCTGAATCATAAAGGAAGAAAGCGTGGACTCCGTACCAAACGCTTCCATGTTGGAGATTATACAGTGTGATAATTTGTACCTTATCGTTGGGAGCATAGATGCTAGAAAGATTAGTTGATGCTCCTTTTACCTGTGGGTGAAGTTTTGGCATTTGAACCAAAAGCGTGGCAATAATGGCCAAGGTTATAGTGCCTTATCTCGCTCCATGGGGGGTAAGTGGACTAAAACTTACAATGATGGATAAATGCGAAGCTGAAAATAGCATAAAAAAAGCAAACAACGATCATCACAATCAAGAGGGTTGGACATGTAACACAAGCCTTGCCAGTAAGCCTATAGTATTACTGTACTGTTCCGATTTTGTCACTCCCTCAATCAGTCAGAATATTATTGTTCAATAAATTGTGCTTTGAATTCCTCGTTCCATCTTAATAAAGGGTATTTGATGCATATTTTAGGACAATAAGACACTTTGGTTTTGTAGAACACACTAATTTCGTAATATGGGCATCGAACTCGGTCACATATACTTATCCACTGAGATACAAAAAATTTCTCCCCAACAATAAGATTGAACAATTGGTCAAAATAGCGAGCTAACAGGGGGACGCTAGCTCGCCATTGGATGAGGATGAGTGGGGAGAAGTGCCCGTCCTCTATTAACAAACTGTTGGCAATGAGTAGTTGGCATTCCCACTCCACCCATCCAGTTTGCTTCAATCGGGTGCCCTGGCGGCCCTTAGCATGAAGTGTTCATATAATTATGTATACATTTATAACAGAGAAAAATACAACAACCATGCTTTTCGGGTGTTTAGGGTCCTCCCTTAGCTCAGTCGGTAAAGGCGCAGCTACAAAGCAACCCCATGCTGGAGGTGGCTGGGTTTCTGTCCCGGTCTAGTCTAGGTATTTTGCTCGATTCCCTGGGCATAGGGTATGATTGTGCTTGTCACACAATCATATTAATGCAAAAATGGTACCTGGCATCGAACGCTCTCAATTAGTAACTGTAGAAGTGAATTTAGAACACTAAGTTGAGAGCAAGCAATAAACTAATTGTGAAAGCAACAAGCTTGAAATGCTAAAGAAGACGAAGATGCGTATCTTTTCTATATGAATCATATAGGTTGATCGGGAAATGAAAGAAATGTTTTAATGCGCTTCCTTAATAGTCCTGGTATAGTCTGAAAATTCTTCGTCTTTATATTCTCAGACGAACGTTAATTATACTCAATTGTAATTTTTGATTGGGAATCTTCAGTTTTGTCACAGACAACCGAACATTTCATAGAGTTAAACCTCATTGAAAGGTATGTTGGATACATGTTCTAACTCAATTTCATGTCCTCGCATTCCACCCCCTCACAATCGACCCACTAGAGCGCGGCTTTGTTGATTTGCCGCCGTTATACGCAAGGTTTAAAAAAATATGAAATAATTTATTCTGGAATGAAGGATATGACTATCGTGATCACTGTTACCAATGTAAATTATTACATGGGTCTATTCTACTGCTTCAAATGGTGTTTTCTAAACGTGCCTTCTACGTGCTATTTCTTTTTTACATGCTTGCCATTGTCAGTCTTAAGTAACAATTTCCTGAGACCATGTGCTTCACTTCGAACAGTTAGATAACTAGCATGATCAAAACGATTACTCTTTTTACATTCAGTAACTATACAATTGGTAAACCAGGTATTCTGATAAATGAATAAATACCGTCATACGTAAGCTGCCACCAAAATGAAGAATGAAAGTAAAAAGTCTAAAAGTCAATTCTTCCAGTATCACACTTGATGTTGGTGCCTTGATATAATCGTCCTACGACGTGGCTGCAACATAAATGAGCATAATATGTGATACTTTGACTACTGGTCCAATTTGTGGTCGCATGCAGGTCTATAGCATGAGATAAACTTTCTCACCATCGGCAAGGCGGAAAATTTGACCTATGAAAAGGCTGCGAAGTATAACAAAATTCTACGAAAACTAAATATTGGATTGATGCAAATTTTTTTATTTTCTCTGCCCTGTTCGGCGAAGCTTCCGTTTGATGTCGGACCAGGAGCAATGTACGGCATCATGTCAACTTTTCGAATACATTTCTTGATTCTACCAATCATCTGTAAGCAATTCTCAAGGAGCTCAAAATCCCGAAGAAAGCTTCGTTTGCACGACACTGCGGCAGATTTCACTAGCAGCACATTTGTTGCGAATCAGTTGAAGTAACTTCAATATGACTCTTCTTAGTCATAATCAACGTGCTGTAACCAATATTGGCAGTTTTGTGCTGCTTGGGTTGTCGGGTTCTGGATTATGGGTAAAGATGGGATCGAAACTGTATTCAAGAACGATCGTGTTTTCTTGGCTTAATGCGATGACAATTCATCCGGCCAAAACACGTATTGACTATCTGCATTAGAAATGGGGTGACAATTGTCTTCAAACTTTTGTTCTGGTACACATCTTGATTGAACCAGAGGACTTGAACCATAGCTAAAAAATACCACTCTCGGAAATGGTGAAGACATTGCCACTTCCTGTTGAAACTTATATTTTATGTTCGAAGATGCAATAGGACTATCAATGGAATAGCATCGATCGTTTCAAGGAATGTACGTCTTCGAAAGAGGGCAGTAATTTTCCTAAACAAAGCATTTTTCGGAATTTCAGCGTAGAAATCTGTTTTGCAATGTATTCCGGGGCTCTTGTCTTCGTTCGGCACTTTATTCCACCTCTTTTCAATGTTTTGCAGATGTGCTGGCAAAAACCGTTGAACATTTTTGCATCATCCCGATGGCCCAATGAATCCTTGTTGTTGAAGACACGAGAAAAAGAGCGAAGTTCTTTTGAAGCCGTAACATTTTCGCTGTGAAAATGTTTTACCGTATACTTTTTTCCGTGATCTCTGTGCAGTTCGTAGACCTGTACAATGCGCTCGCGAAATGGTTCTTGTTTCGACGGCATTTTCAGCAAAACTGAGGAAACATAAAAATACAAGCAGAAAGGGAAGAGAGAGCGCAAGAGAGAGAGAAAGAATAGAAAAAAAGAAGGAAAGAAAGAATGAAAGAAAGGATGAAAGAAAGAGAGAGAGAGAGAGAGAGAGAGAGAGAGAGAGAGAGAAAAAAAAAAGAGAGCGCTAAAACATACACATTCTCATTTCCCTCCGAGCTCGTTTGTTGTTGTTGTTCCAAAATTTTAGTTGCCACCCGTTAGTACATATCATCATTATATCATACGCAACAGTTCTTATTCCTATTTAGTACCGAAAAGGTAATAACAGGCAAATACTATTCGACGTAGATCTAGGATTTCTTTTTGAGAAAAGTGATTGAATATGTTCACCACTTTTACATCTGACTTCACAGTCAAGATTCTTGTTCGCAAATTGTGACCGAATATGCAATTTTATTGTTTGAACGATCAGGATTTGCGAATCATCTCCTGGAACAAAGATTTTCCAGCTATTTTTTCCAGGACGTCATTTTAAAAACATAGGCTTCAAAGGTGACATAATTTACTACCAGCTGAGCCATACTTATGCTGGAATTTTTACGTTTATCACCAATTTTCATGTCAATATCAGTCAATCACCATATTTTATAAAAATTCAGAAGGAGCATCCGGAATAGGGTTGAATAAAATTCCAGAAAAAATTCTGGAATTTGGCATGATGAAGAGGTTAGGAAAAGCTGTTTCCTAAGATCTGAGAGACTTTAGTAAAAGTTGGGAAAACATTTTCTAATAATTCTATATTTGAATGTTTTAATATGTCTGAAAAAACTTCCTAAAAAGTTCAAAACAAAGTTTCAGAAAATGTTTGCAACGAGAATTTTGGAGAAAACTTCCTGATGAACTTAGAAACTGCAGAAACAGCTCGGGTGTATATTCCATAGCTAGACAAATCCTTGGAAGCAATTGCGTTCGACAATACTTACAGGATAAATTGAAGTGATTTATAAGACATCAGACAGAAATTATAGAGTAGAGTAAATCAGACGTAGCATCCAAAGTAAGTCAAAAATACTTTTTCAGAAACAATTGGATGAAACTTGTTGTTTCAGCCAGCTGAAGTGACTGAAAATTGTAGAAACTAGATTCCAGAGGGAGCCCATAGCATATCCCGGAAGTTGTCTTGAACTCTGAGGGAACAATGTGTTTTTAGAAGTTAGGATGAACCATCCAAAATAAACAGGAGACAGCTTTCCGGAATAGCTAAGTTGTCAAATTGTTTCGATCCAATTCAACAGGTTAGTTTGGAGGAACATAAAATATGGATTCTACTCTTCATGTATTGAGGATACTTCTGGTGCAAAAGATTCGGAACAAGTAATTGGCGAAGCCACTCCCAAAAAATTTCAGGTGATTTATAAGATATTGGCAGAAGGACTATTCGGCTAGAGGACTTTTGAAAAAAGTAACCTGCGAAGCTAAAGTATTCAAAAAATTATCTGAGATAACATCAGAAAGCAGCTATTCACATTTCCCGAGAGATGAACCAAAATGATGCTTTTGGATGAGATTGAAAGGAACATCCAGAATGACGACCAACATTCCAAGAAAGACAAAGTCTGGAGATCGATCGGAGAAAATTTTACAGGGACATTTAAAAACACGTTTGGTGAATTTCCATGTTCCAGCATAGAACTGAAAGAACTATATTTGGATATTTCTGAAAGCCCGGTTCAAAAGAATCTATTGAAGATGACCAGAAGCTCCAGCATATCTGGAGAAGCTTTAAAAAAAACATTCCATAAGGTTTAGAGGCTATAAACAAACATCAACGCATGGTCACAAAAGACCTAAATAGCTCTCGTAAAGGAATGTCCGTACGGTAGGCAGACTTGCAAGAAATGTCTTGAATAATTTACAGAAGTAGTAAGAAACAAGCGGCGCCATTGGTTAGGCTGTTAATATGAATGCTGCTTGGCCCCTCAGTGAGTCAGGGCAATCCCAGTGAAGTTTTTCTGAGACGAAACAATCTCTGGTCAAGTCTGCGTTCGGAAGGGAAGTAAAGCCATGGGTTCATGTGTTGATGAGTGCGAAATGTAGAGTAGAGGTGCCTCCCTCTGATGGTGCACCAGCTTAGGGCTGGAAACCACCTTAATACCGAAATAATAAGAAGAAGAAATAATGAAATAGGAAGAAGAAATAATGAACTTACTCAGTAAAGCCAAATAAAGACATCGAAGGGGGTTTGAGTCAAACTTTCGGATGAATTTAGAGTAAAACCATTCCAGAACAAGCGAGAGAAAGCTGTAATGTTACGGCAAAATCTCTTGGAGTATCATACAAGAGTTAATTGGTAGGGAAACGAAGCTTTCGAGGGAGATTTGGAAGAAACTCTCAGGAGAAATATGGTTTAAAAACTTCCAGCAGAAGTGTTGTTCTATATGGAAAATCAAACCAGACTTAAGAGAAAGATTCGGAAAGCAAGTCAGAAGAAACTGAAGCAAAAAATAACAAAAGGATATCCAGTAGAAGCCAGATAAAATATAGCAAATGTTTCGTTTGAAAATCTGGAGAAACTTTCTGAGAATGACAGAACTAACTTTTCCAGAGCCTAAGGTGTACTGACAAAAGTTCCGGTTGCGTAAATATTGATTTTAATGAATCGAAATCAAATTCGAATTGAATAATCATTTCGACAATTATCTGGAGAGATCGTGCAGTGCACCAGGTGCACATGTGAAGGAGATGATGCTGTTCAAAACATCCTGAACTCCTATAAAAACCAGCGGACCTTATTAATTTAATGGAAATAAGATGATTCTATAAATTCTACAATTTGAGGACAATCTTCATCCTAAAATCCCAACCAACATTCCCGCCATGCTCCTGCCAGAAAATCACTACTCCACGTCCTGGCTCGAAACGGCGCGTCCCTTAATCAACTCCTAAAAAATCAATTCCCTCTCCCTCCTCCATAGGCCAACGTCTTCGGCCCTACCGATGGACCGATTATCAATCGTCCGAAACCAATTCACTTCGCCTTTCTCCCCAAACCCATCCCGCCAGCCAGCCAGGATCGTCACAGCCCGTTAAAATTCGCCATCACCGCGTCCAAATTTGAATATTAATTGAAAAGCGATAAAGCTTCGAGGATTTTTCCTTTCTTTTTTTTCCCGCTTACGGGCCCCGTCAACGTAATTTCATCGCTTCGCTGCCCAAATTAAACAATTAAAGACACTTAATATCATTATTATTGTTTCGCCTTCCGGGGTTGGTGGCCCCTCCTAGTTCTTGGAAAATTGATAGGTCGATTCCTGGTTGGGTTTTTTTTGTTTGGTTCTCTACTTTCCGCCGAGGTGGTGGGTGGTGGGTGGGTGCTGTTTGCATTCCACTTGGTTTTTGATGATGAGGACGACACCCGCCGTGACGTGACTTCCGTTGTGCCTACCTTGGCGGGGGCGCGAAAGGCTCTGAAATTCGATCGGCTCCTGTTCGTGTGCAGACTCGGAAGAAAGCGTCGAAGGAGTGTAAATAATGAGGATCCTTTCTCGCGTTCACAGAGGAGGACGATAAAAAGTTAATTCGATTGAATCATGCACTCATTGCCGGCCGGTGACCGCCGCCAAGGATGGAGACGACTTTCCGCGGTAATTGGGATTACAGCCCGGAAAAGCGCGAGTGTGAGACGGATGTTTGTCGCCCAAGTCTAATTGAATGACGGGACACGAACGGATCGGGGAGGAGGTGGGAATTAATTGAATAGCTTTGATGGTGAATTAAGTAGCCAATCTTTATTTTTTTTAAGGCGAACGATGGACCCGAAGATGTGGAGGAAAGAACGGAAAAAAAAGAAGCAGATCTCAATGTCAAGCATGAGCGATTTTTTAAATCGACTCAGATCAGAGGAAATTTATACATCTGTAGGGCGGGGGAATAGACGGTTCCGGTGGTCCAGAAGCGTGACCGAAGGAAGTTTATATCCTTGAGCAGAAGTCCAATTTCGCAGGATAATGATTATTGGATTAGAGATTATTATCGAAAGTGGCTCGAAGCAGGGGATCAGAAATGTCTCAGTGGGGACACTTCATTGCAGGTCTCGAATTGCCCTCCCAGGACACTCTCGAAAGAGAGAGAGTATTTTAATGGTAAATTAAACGAACGCGGCGGGAAGAATGACTGCAGTGATTTGCTCTGGGGTGAGATGGCTAATTAAATTCAGCCGCACAAATTTATGGCGGAGATTTTTTCGCTCATTTGCTTCATTTGATTTTTACGACATTTCACTCATTTGGGGGCAATGGGATTTTCAAGCACAGCGTTGCTAGGAAATTATCAATGTGAATCGGGTTCTCCACGTTCAGACAGATAAGCATCGGGCTTCTGACTTTTAAAATGACTTACAGCCTGGAAGACTACGGTTTCCGGTCCTAATTGAGGGGTACCTATTTTTCACAAAATTCAGTCTAATTTGATTATGATTTATAGTTGGTCGTCGTTCCACTACTGGCGCATTGAACCCTGAATAAATTTCTGCACCCACCCAACTTCCCCCGTGACAACCGAAAACATGGCTTACTTTGTCCATTACACCCCTTTTAATCACCCTTATCTACACGACTGCTGTCGTTGTTTTTCGGTCGTCGTCGTCGTCGTCGCCTACTCTGGCTTCCGGGAGAGCGTAATTTTCATATCACTTAACGGATCCCTTCTCAGCGCTTCGCCCGGAGACAACAAGAAAAATCGCTATTATCTATTTTCATTCACCGATGTCTATAAATCCATTACGGAAATGCATTTCAATAATGAGTCCTTCTCCGACGGCGGGCGACGCCGCAGCATCATCAACAGACACACAGAAAGCCACAAAGCAGCATTTTCGCTAATGGAAAGGGGGTGGGAGGCAATTTTTCACCGATCTTGATATGACACAATGACGGATCTAAGATATTATCTCCAGCCGCGTACGCATTCAGTGCTGAAGGGTGGATGGAGGGGGGGGGGGTCTCCCTCGTCATCAGGAGTGGAGCGTGTTGCATATCGTGGGGAGAACCCTTCTCACATCGGTCCTTTTTCCATGCGAGCATAAATTTATGCTTTATAACGTTACAAGAGCGATGTAAAAACATCCCGCGAATGTACTTTACTCGGTCCTCGGAAAACAACGAAAAAGGGTCCCTCCACTCTGCCTTTTTTTTTCGAACACAAAAGAAACACGCTTCGTTCGGACGGTTGTCATTGGCTCTCTCAGGGTTCCCTTTCTAATGATTATTACTTATATATTTTCAACTCTTTTTTTTTTTTTGGGTTACAGCTCCACATCGTACTTTGGAAAAGGTCCTGTTTGCATGTGTTCTTTTTTGTTTTCCGTCTCTAAAAAAAATGATATATATTCCCCGTATCGCATTTCGTTCATCCTCTTCCTTCACTCTCGCCGAAAATTTAACGCTGCCGTCAGAAAGGATTACATCGGAGAACTGTCCCTTCAATTGCCAGTTGAGTTTTTTTTATTTAAACCTCGCCTCAACACATTGACGAATTGACGGAATTACTTACCGGGAGTTTGATCCGTCTCGGCGGCGTCGGCGACGAAGGAAGTCCATTCGCCCACTTCCGGATCCTTGCGTTGTCGCTCATAAAAAAGCGATTTCCAGCGGTGTGAACATCCCATCCTGGTCCCGCCGTATCCTGGATATGCTGACTGAAAGGTTTTCTTGTTTTATCTTTATTCAAATCATGTCGGTCGATCTGTATTCCCTTTCCCCCTTCCGTGGACCGGATTTTACGCGATGTTTGGATTATGATACTCACCCTCACGCCTCGAATCCGAGTGGTGCGATTCGAAATGGATACGCTTCGGATTTGAAACAAAAGCAACAAAAAAAAAAGGGAAAGATATGAAATTGTAACATAAATTTCATGTTTTCTCGATTCGATGGAGGCAATCCCGATGATGATGGTCGAGGATGGTGATGGCGTGTTTTGATTCTGCACGGAAACGAAAATTCAAGAGAATGTTTGGCGTTTTTCACATTAACTTTTTTTATTCGTAAATCAATAAGATGGAATTCATAAAAACTAGCAACACTGGTTTGGAACTGTCAAAATGTTTTTTTTTTTAAGAATGTGTCAATCAATATAAGAATCTAAACTAAACTGCTTGTACAGTTGGAAATCAAATCTCCTGTCTTGACTTCATTTTGAATACTATTTCTTTTATCAGTTCCTAATACTAAGGAATCCAGGTAACTCAAAAGTGAAGTAAAACGTCGTAGATGGCTCTTATAAAAAATGGTTTTTCGAACTGTCTAAGCAAAATAATTGGTGATAAGAAGAGCACAAAATCGTCGATAATGTCGATACTGACCAGTTCCATACTGTTTTAAAATGGCCAGAAAGCTTTTATCAATTGCAGTTTTAGAATCTACGATGTTTAAACTCACTTTAGCTTCACATTTGTTTCTCAATAGGATCAAACACTGCTCTCACAAGAAATCCCACAGTTCCTTATATTTTCGAGCAGATCTGAACTTTTCACAAAAAAATTTTTAGGCGGCTGACTAAAATTTTAAAGAGATTTCATCGCTTTTTTCAGAACAGGCTCCTTTCAAATACTTTCCAACGAGAAGTGCTTGTTCTCTTGTTCAAAATAAATATATGTCATGGCAGCTTCTCTGCACCTCTTTTGTTTAAAATTGTCCGGTTTTTTCAAAATACGCTCAAAGTTTTTCGAATTCCCTTATAGGTGGTTCATTCAAATTTTAATAAATGCTACCTTAAATTGTTCCGAATGTAGGCAGTAGACGTTTCCAAACCTGTTTCAAAATTTTGTGAAAATTCATGGCGATGCAATGGCTCGTCAAAGGCTTCCTGCGACGCGTTCAGACTTAGAATCTTCTGGAATTCTCTTTCATCTTCTGATGGAGGTTCTACTTTTGGAGCTCTCCTCGTTAAGAAAAGTCCCCCAAAAGTTGTTCTGATTTCTTCAAAGCGGTTGTGTTCCACCTAAGAAGCTTTCATAACTTCGCGATAAAACTTTTCTCCAGCTGCTTCCAACATCTTTCAGGAGTTTTTTTTTTACAATTTTGCTCTTGAAATTTCATAAAACTCCGGAAATTCTGTTCTAAATCTCCTCGAAATTACCCCTTTTAAAAATCTGGGATTGTTCCCCGGAAATCAGTTTTAGGAAAGTTTTACCTAATTTCATAGCAGTCCGCAAAAGTTGACACATGTGTATTACTTCTTCTCCTTCTTCTTTCTGTATTAAGGTTCCTTTCAGTCTTAAGCTGGTTCACCACCAGAGGGAGGCACCTCCACCCTACATATCACACTTATCAACACATGCACCAACGTCTTTACTTCCCTTCCAGAAGGCGGCTTTACTTCCTATTCAAGGAAGCCGTGAATGGAATTTTTGTCGCCTCAGAAAAAAATCACTCTGACTCACTGCCAAGTAGCAGTCACATTAACCAACGGTGCCGCTTGTTTATTACTAATTCTGTAGATTATTCCAGACAAGTCTTGAATGTCTGCCGACGGTACGGACATTCTCTAACGAAAGCCATTCAGTTCTTTCCTGTAGTTTGTACGGATTTATTCTCAAATTTACTGAAAACATGTTTTACGACATCGTCTAACTTCTTCAGATTGCTCCGAAAGCCTCTTCTCTGGTACCTGCCTTAACAGACTCCCCTGCAACTAAACCATATTATTCTAAAATAATGACCCGCGGGTTTTCTACAGTTTCTGTCATCATCAGAAACGTTTCTCCAAGCTTACCCTGAATGTTTCTACTGCTTATAGCATCTAAAACTTATGGAATTTTGAATCCTGGAAAGTTCTCCAGATATAGTAGAATTTCTGGTCTTCTTCAATAGATTCTTTTGAAACTGATTTTCAGACTTATCCAAGTGCGGTACTTTCAGCTCTATGATCCAGGTTCACCCAAAAGCATTCTTAAGTGTTCTCCAATCGATCGACGGACTTTGCTATTTTCCGGAACGTTTCTCCTCATTCCGGATTTTCCTTCCAAACTCCTTCAAAAACAATCTTTTTAATTCATCTCCCGAAAAATGTTCACAGCTGATTTCGGCAGTTATTTCGGATAATTTTTGACTACTTTACCTTTGCAGTTTACTTCTTCCAAAAGTCCTCTGACCTAATGCTGCAAATTATCTTATAAATCACCTGAAATGTTTTTGATCCAGAAATTCCCTCAGCTCATTAAAGCTGTCTTTTTCCTGTTCCTCCAAACTTTGCTGTTCAGTTTGCTTGAAGCACTTTACTAACTTAGCTAGTCCTGGAAGTTTTCTTTTTTTTTTATCCTGGATGGTTCATCCTATTTTCTCAAAACGCTTCTTTGGGGTGCTACCTTCATCAGTATCTAAAGTATTCTCGTTGGTGTTATTCCAAACATCTTCTGGAACTTTCCATTCAACCTTTCTCTCTGTCCCTTTGCAAGATTTTTCTTGGAAGCTTCTCCAAACATATTGGAATATTCAACTGGACATTCTTCTAATTTCTAAAGAAGTGCTTCTTTTGAAAGTGTTTTCCCAACTTTTCCTAAGGTCTCATAGATTTTAGGAAGCTCTCCAGACACTGTCTCATGCCAAGATCCAGACTTTTTTCAGAAACTTTTCTCGTTCTTTTCTGGACGTTTATTCAACCTTATTCCGAATGCTTCTTCTTAAATCATAGGTAGTTTTACGGAAAATGCATCACGTCTTGTTCATGACAAGTAGCAGATTTTTTTCGGATATATTTTTCGTGCTATTTTTGGAAGCATGTTCAACCTATTCCTGATATTTCTTCTGAATTCTCATGAAATTGCTTCGACTTCTGAAGAAGTGCTTCTTTTGAAAGTGTTTTCTTAACTTTTCCTTCTTTCAAATGATAGGAATCAAGTTCTCCAGGAATTGTTGTACATTTTGTTTCATGTGAAGTTCCAGACATTTTCCGAAACTTTTCTCGTGCTTTTTCTGGGAGTTTTTTTTAACCTTATTCCATGTCTCTTCTGAAATCCTACGAAGTTCTTCCGACAGTGTCCCACACCATGTTCATGCCAAGTTCCAGACTTTTTTCAAAAACTTTTCTCATGCTATTTTGGGAGTTTGTTCAACATTATTAATGAGGTTTCTTCTGAATTCTCGTGAAATTGCTTTGACTTTTAGAGATGTCCTTTCTTTTATAGTTTTCATCATACTTCTCCTAAGTTTTATGAAAACTTAAGAATAAAGTTCTCGCAAAAGTGTCCCACTTTTTGTTTCATGTCCAGTTCCAGACTTTTTTCAGACACTTTTCTCGTGCTTTTTCTGGAAGTTAATTCCACCTAATTTCGGATGTTTTTTTCTGAATTCTCATGAAGGTGTTTCGAACATTTTTCAAAACATGAAAAGTATCCACTTTTCATGCACTGCGTCCCTAGATTCTGGAAAGTTTCTTCAAACTCCTTATATCTGTTATTTTCGAGGTCTCCAAGATTCCTAGATTCTCGTTTTGCAACTTTTTCTTGAATGTTTTGGTAGATTGGTTAAATAGTTCGGAGTCCAAAGTAGGCACGATTGCCAACCATAATGCGCCTTTGTAGCTCTCAACCTGGTGTCATTATCGGCGGTATCCAAAGAGCCCAGGTACAAGATTTCTTCTACCACCTCAATTTCATCACCGTTTATCTGAACTCGTTTCGGGAGGCTAAGGAGGCTGCTCTTTCATGTATTTTATATTTGTGGTGGTCTTTTTTGGTCTTCTGGTGGTCTACTAAATTTCTTTCTCCAGTTGTGTTAGATTTTTCCCAGTTGTGAATCCTGGTTCCTCCAGGATTTTTCTTGAAAATCTCCCCTCTCTTTAGATTAGATTCTTTAGAATTTAGATTTCAAATGTATTGTTGGAAGGTTCTCCAGACTTATTAAGAGTTTAAATCTGAAAATCTATTCGCTCCTAATGATCTTCAAAACTAATATTTTAACTTCGCCGAGTTTTCTTCAGTTCTGTATTCCAATATTTCTCGAAAGTGCATTGAGATGTGTTTTTTTAGGGTGAGTTCTCTTACTTTTTCTGGAAGCTACTTCCACATACTTCTGGTTATTTTTTCTAAATTTTTATGCAAACTTATCGAGCAATTTTAGACAGATCCCAGGGAAATGTATTGTATATTCTTGTTTTGTATATTCTTAAAATATTTCTATCCATTTTGCTGTTTTAAAAAAAACTGCTCACTTAGATTTTCTGTCGAATTTGAAGTCAAACGTCTTAGATAATTACTTTTCCCGTTTCTGTTGATTCCTTCAGGTAATTTCATACATACCCCTTAAATACATCTGGCGTCTTCTGGAATTTTCCTCCAAGCTCTTTATACATCTGACATTATTAGGAATGTTGAATGATTGCTTGGCTTTACTATAGAGACTCCATTAGGAAGGTTTCTCCAAACTGTTTGACAGTTTCGATCAACTTTTTCCTGTGAAGCTTTTCAAAACACCCCTCAGAAGATTTTACAACACATGGAAGTATTTCCAAAAGGATTGTTTTTGTAATCAATATTCAGTTTATGAAAGTAGAATGAATCTTCAGATCACATGCTGGAGTTTTTGAATCGTCATTTTGGAACTACTCCGGATGTTCCGGATCTTTGAACGGATATCTTCAAACAACACATTGAAGTTCCGCTCAAGTTATAAACCGAATGTGGATTACAAATAAATTAAGACCGTCATTTTGGGACTACTTCCAAGAGCTGGCCACTTTTAGGGAAGTTCTGGATCTTTTGGAGAGCTACTTGGTTCCCAGCATGATTCTAAATGTTGCGAACTGAAATTGTTTTTTTTTTTACTTTCAATGTTTTGACGCACACCACGCTGATTTTGAAAGCAATTCAATAAGTAAGCTAATATTATCCTATGGTTCTGGGAGCAAGGAGACAATTAATTCCTGTCACAACATTTGATACTACTAGAAATTCACAGAATATTTCGAGACTTTAAATGAAAGGTATTGACCATAGCTAGAAACTGTCGTTCCGTGAAATTGAGGTTTTCACAGATTTTCCCCTTACAGGTTATTTCAAGACTTATGATTTCTCTCCGCTGATTCGCTTAACGACTTATCACTTATTTGTGCAAGTTTCAACTGAATTCTCCTGGAAGTCACAAGGAGTTTAACCAAATTCTTGTAAAAATTAACCAGAAAATTCTGGTAATTTATTTGTCGATTTCATCTGAGGTTGCTCCACTCCGAGTTTTTGAAGGTTTTTCCGAATAAAAGCAATCGTCATACTTCTGGAGATTTTGCCAATTTTTAAGGAAGTTTCTCATAAATTTCACATTACAATCATGCTCGGCAAACTTTCTAGAAACAGAAACAAATTGTTTATAGAAGTTGCTATTTGTACCCCAAGTAGGTTAATTCCAGACCTAATTTTCAAAGTGTCTCAGGCAGGAAACAATGTTAACAAAGTTAAGGAAAGCTACTCCAAACGCCTCTTTCGTATTATTTCCAAGTTCTCCTAGATGCTCTATCCGACAATCTCGAATGGTTTACTAGACTAATTAAATAGTTCTTTTGGAGATTCTTTTGATTCCAGGAGTTCTCCAAAATATTCCTCTAGAAATGGCTTCTAACTTTTTCGAAAGTTTCTGAAAATCCTTCAAATTCTAATTTGAAATTAATTTTTCCTCCAGAGTGTTTAGGTTTCCCTGTGAATAAGGATTCCAAACAATTTTTCCGTGTTTATTAAATCCAACGCAGAATTGTGACCATTTCCAGTAAAACAAAAAAAAGGGGCACGACACTCATTCCATTCTCCCATCCACTTGTCTGAGCCGACCAGCAGTGTGTGGGTATGTTGTCAGATAATATTTGGAGATTATTAGGTTAAAAGCAATCGAACTGGCTAACGATGAGCAAACAATGAGCAAACATTGGGCCCTCTGGCTAACGACTAAAGTCCCGCGAAAAAAATAATCGATTTTTATCACACGCTCAAATCACCAAACCCAGAATAAAAACAAGAAGACGTCGCCGCGCAATGAATATGACAAATGAGGACAAAACCGAACCGACAGGTTCGTGAGACGCCACACCTCATTTTCCCGGCTGGGCAGGCCATTTATTACGATTAAGGTGATTTTTCCGCGAGCGCTCGAAACCTCCATGCGAAATGTCAATTTTTCATTATTTGTCAAATGAATGTGCTGCTCCATTTCGGCCTCCGTCGTGCGGGATGTAACTTTTGATTAATCATTGAGCTGGCGACGGTCACTGCGACGAACCGAGGACAATTTCAAGAGAGATGGAGAGCGAACCAAATATTGACTAATTTATGATCCGGGCTGAATGTAAATAAAGGACGTAGCAGTCCCGATGTGGCGTCGATTTATTTTCATTACTACTGCCCTGGCCCAAGACCAAGCACATATACGAAACGGACACGGGATTCCTTTTAACTCTGACGGTTACGTAATATGACGCGTGGTGGCGCTGAGGTTTCTAATCCAGATCAACCGACGACGGGGGCTAGGACACGACACAACCAAAGCTAGTGTCTTGCGCGTCCGAGAGTATTGGCCATAATTCATAAGCCGCGGGAAGCAAGGCGGAGGCCATGTGTTTCGAGTCGTCTCTTTCAGAAGACTCAGGACGGGAGAAAAAAAATAATCCTTTTTCTGAAGGGATTTCGCCCTCAGCAGCTTTCGTACGTCCGTCCAACGACGACGTAGTGTGGCTTTGGTTCCAATTCCGGTGTCATGTCCTCTGTCGGTCGACTAGATGTATGTAAATAGATATAAATTTTATAAATATACACCGTAGAGGTTGGGGCCGAGAGGCTTCGAGAGATATTACTTGATGAGTCTTGATGCTTTTTTTTTCAGTAGGACAGATGCTGGTCCTGTCCTGGTGAGGACATCTCCTGCCGAAAAAGCGAGGAGCCAAAAATGATATATACCTCTTAGTATTACCATTTCAAATCAGTCGACCGTTACTTTCTGTTTCATGTGCTGTTTTTCCGAGCCGCCGTGTGTACGGTCGCTCTTTTCCCGGCGAGTACAATGATGTCTGTAGCAGAGCCAGCATCATCAAGATTATCTATCACATTATTCTCGAATTCGTGGTTACCTCTTCCCAAGCTGCTGTCGGCTTGAGTTTGACTCGAAACGACAACCACTCATCCTTCCAGTCAAGGACGACGATGGAAGAACTCGAGCACCGCCATCAGCGTCAAACGAGCGCGACGACCATCACCGGGAAAAATATTGAAAATATTATTTATTTGTATATTTACAACTCGGTAATGTAATTGCGTTCGAATGCCGGAAGAGACGGTCCCCGCACCCATATCCTTCTATCGATCTGCTCCGTTGGAGATATAGAATGGAGTGGAGAAAAAAAAGCCATGCCCGTAATTAAAAGCAGAGACAGCACTTGAAACTTTGCCACCACTTGAATTTTAACGATTTGTCCCATTCATCGAAGTAGGCAGCCGGGAAAATGACGTACGCGAGCAGTCATAATTTCCAGTCCTATCCCTCGATGCTCAGCCATCAATCTATTGAAATTGATACACTCATTAACGGTGGCGGAAACTCCTCGGCTCTTGGCTCGGTGTCATTAGCCTGATTAATTCCACGCTGCATACGGTGCTTCAGTTTTACACCTGAAAAGTTCCATTATCGACGTACAAGATTATAACGATCAAACGCCTGAATGTATGCTCCGCGCCATCTGAATAAACCACAACAAAAGTCCCATCTCCTTTTTTTTTTGTCTCTCGAACAATAAAAATATGCTGCTACCGTTGTCCGCTCAGTGGAGACCACTTTTGTGGCTTAGAACCCTTCCCACGATGCACGCAAATATTTTAGCGAGAACAAACAAAAAAAACCGGACCGG
Organism: Aedes japonicus; assembly: GCA_034211315.2. Taxonomy (NCBI): domain Eukaryota; kingdom Metazoa; phylum Arthropoda; class Insecta; order Diptera; family Culicidae; genus Aedes; species Aedes japonicus. The sequence goes on from JASCZW010000632.1 coordinate 107,174, forward strand.
CAACAGCCGAAAAAAAAAGAATCTATACCCTATTTATGAATATATGGAGATTCCACTGCCCAGAGAGCCATTATTGTAAGTATCCCGTTGTTCCCTCATCCTCGCTTCACAACACAACAAAAGAAGGGGGTAGGAATCCGAAACGATCGCCGAAATTGAAAAATTATGTCCTTTTTCTTTATGCCCCTCTGCTCTTCAGCTTTGGTCGAACCAGTAGCATCGGCATCAGCAGCAGGAGCCATTATTGCGGTCGTCATTAGCTCCACGCGGTCAGTGTCCTATCCCTTCTCGCCCCCCACTGCCATCACCGGCACATACTCGCTCACTGTATTATTTTCTTTTTTTTTTATTTCGCGATGATTACTATTATTTCGCTTGTCGTTCTCCCCTTCGCGCTTCGTGAGGGACCCGAAAAAAAAGAACAATTCCACAGAATTTTACGCTTTTACCATTATTGTCATTTGTCAAACGCAAAAATTCGACGTAGCGCTCGAATCGATTTTCTTCCGCCCACGAATCACACGGAAAAATCACTACGGGCTGCGGCGGTTGACGACCGAAAGTTATTAATAAAATTTGATGAGTTTTCTATGTTCCGTCTGATTTCCGAACCGAGCAGAAGAGTTTGGGAATTGTCGAAATTAGTTTCCTTCCCCCCCGCCCCACAACTCGATCAATTGTTGCGAGAATGAAATACTTTACAACTTTCTTCTGATTGAGCCTGCTTTGTTTTTGCCTCAATTCGAAGGAATTCAACCGAAAAGTGAGAGACGGGAGCTCCGGAAGCAGATTCCTACCCCTCCCCATTTCCCAGCACTTGCCGAGATCAAAATTGGAGATATTAATTTCTCATCATATATCTTGCACCGGCGGGGGCCGGGATGGGACGAGTCTACGGGCGGGAATAGTTTGGAAAATTCACTGTCTGAAAATGAGCAGCGATTTAAAAGGAAATTTTCGCCTTTTCCCTGGAAGCGACTGAAGAGTGAAAGGATTTGCGGTATCGTATTTAGAATTTTGATTTATCGCCTCCACCCCGGCGCCTTGAAGCGGAACCCTGCCGGTTGAGTGGGGAGTAGGGAAAATTAATGAAACAGATCAGAATCGAATCGGAGGTGAATTTGTTAGTGATGCTTTGCTTTTCATGCCGCCATCCAGGGGATAGGAAACTACCGGCAGCAGTCATTGAACGAGCGAGAGTGAAGATTTATTTAGCATTCCTGGCATTCGATTGCACGGACGACGACGACGACGACGACGACGACTGCCTCCTTGAAGAACGAAGCCAGCTCGTATAGACACACACAAACACACGCGCGGACACAGAAGTCAGTGCCGTCTGTGATTTGAATTCCAATTTGACAGTTGTCTACTGATGGAGGGGGTGGATGGGTGAGTGGGGGATAGGAAATCGACCTCTTCGTCGTCGGCGTCGACCGCAAGAAAGTCGCAAATAAACAAACGATTTATATTTATAACTATTTAATAGATTTACAATAAGACGACATGACGGGAAATTAATTAATTTCGAAAATCTCCTAAGGCAAGGGCGGTGGTGTATGTGAGCTGTCAATTCGCTCGTTGTGGCGCCAGCTTAGAGAATATGACAGTATGTCAGCGATAATTAATCAAGCTTATAACTGCAACGTCTGTCCTTCTCTCCTGTCTTGTCCCGCAGATATCGGCACTGTTCGAGGAAGTGGCCCGCCTACGGACGGCCATTGCCAACATCCAGGAGTCGCACAACCTGCAGATCCAGCGGTTAGAGGACCGCCTCGAGGAAAAGCGACAGCACATCGTGCGGTTAGAGTCCCGCATCGAGAAGCAGCAGGACTTTGACGATTTGAAGAAGGAGAACAAGTAAGTATCGAATCCTAGCGGGACCTCCTGCCACCGGAATCCCGCTTTTATAGCCGACACGTTTTTGCATCTCATTACGTCCCTCCCCCCTGGTAATTCGCGGGCAGGTTGTGATTCGTGATCCCAAAATTGAGCTACCTTGCAGGGATGTTTTTTTTTTTCATTCGAATTCGCTTTGAAAACAAAACTCTCTGTAAGCAAACATAACCTCACCCCTTCAGGGGAATTTTTCCCCCTGTCGGGAAATGAACATCGCGCGTATGTACGCGATAAAATTCGCTCCCCCTTCATCCATCAAATTCCCGATTTTTTTTCTCTCTTTCCCCGCTTTATGTGTCAGTGGATTTCGCGAATGGCAGTAGGTCAGAAATCTGAAATACAAACCTAATCCCACCCCTGTGTCTTCCCACAGCATACTGCGATCGGTAGATCTGAGTTCACCGCACGACTCGAAGCAGTTCCAGGAACTGCTACTCGAACGAACCAAAGCCCTGGCGGCCCAAACCGAAGCGATAAAATCGTCCAACTCCGAAGGTAAGCAACCAATTCCAAAACGAAACAAAAAATGCATCACAATCAGACCATTTTACACAGCTGATAACAAGCAATGTCGGCAATAAATCACATGCAACAGCACACGAATGCACACGCAGCGGCGCCGCTGGTTTTTACTGCTCCGAGAGCGCCGTCTCCAATCGGCAAGTTATTGATCTACTCGCGCTTTATTGTACAAATAACAAATTACCTACTATTCGAGAAATTCCAAACAAATCGTTTAAGTGACTGCTTTTTACGGGCCCTTTCTTGTAAACAAACTGCGTCGGAGGTCCGACACAGTTGGCAGCACTGCAGCGACTAATAAATTTCTCCACCAGCGGAGGAAACTCGCGCCGTTAGACGTAATTATGTTTACATGTTAATGACGTGTATCTTTCCACACTTTGAGATCGATCCCAAACAGCTGGCGCACCGCCGCCGCGTGTATCTTCAGTGTTGCATTTTAGTAACCGGCCGCACTCACTCAGAAACTGCCTCCAAACTGTTCTCCCCTGCTTACTCTCGCTAGTTTCATTCCCCTCACCCAAACCGACGGGTCGTGATGACGTCTCATCAAAGTTTGACAATCGCACGATTGACCTCGTTTTCAGTTTCTTACCCCCCTCTTCCGCTCTCCCTTCTTGCTTCATTTCGAGCCATTGTTGTGTGTTTGCCATCGCCGTGCTCTTTCGACACACTCATCATTCTCATCATCCACCTCGAAACATCGAAAACTGGAGTATCATTTTTATTAGTTTTCAGATTTTCCCTAACCCACCCACCCGTCGCCCCAAACAAACAAACAAACGAACACAAACACTCACACTTGCCTTTCAAACGCAGAGCCCCCAGCCCCAGTCAGTGTGCCGGTTTCATTCTCACACTAATAAAAAAAAAACTTTTTTAAATTAAACACAGAAAATCTCCCACGCGCTTCCACAATCACACTCACTCATCACTCATTGCTGCCAGCGCTGCACCGAAAACTCCAATAATAATAAAATCAAATTTTACGGTGAGCTGATGATTGTTTGAACTGACGCTGACTTTTGAACGCAGTTCTGTATCGGAAAAAAAAATCACATTCATCGGATTTCCCCGGGCCCCATTTTTCCGTTTCGATTTGCGGTAATTTTTAATTAAAATCAAAATTAAAAACCTCTTATCGGCGCATGGAGCAGCGAATTAGACGAACCTGTGAACTGTCAGACGGCTGCAGCTCGAGTTGCCGAAGTCCAATCACATCTCCGAAGAACGACTGCCACCAAGCATGCCATGAACGTGGGCGGCTCTACCAGGCGAACCATCTTCAGCTCCCGTCCCATCGTCGTCTTCGTCTTCGTCGTCGATGATGGAATTATTGAAATTTATAGCTTCTGTTATTGTTATTCCACAACGGTTCCTCTTCATCCATTCAGTTCGATTTCATGGGAAAATAAACATGTTTTACACAGTCTCTAGATCTCCAGACCCTCCCCCCCTCCAAACGCTACGCTTTTTAGATGCTATACTTTGTGTTATTTTCTGTTTTGGAACAGTGGAGAACCTTGCTAAACGTGTTCCCGTTGTTCTTGCTCTTTCTCCTATCTGCCTCGTTACAGGATCTCCATCGAGCGGTCAGCCGAAGCCGGCTTCGTCGCCAGCGACGAGCAGCTGCAGCACCGCTACGATCGCCCCTCACGCTAGTAACGCTTGTAACGCTAATAACGACCCGCCCAATAGCATCAGCGATAGCACTGCTAGCAACATCACTATCAACACTACTTGCAACATCAACAATAATAGTCAAAATGTTACCAACTGTAGTAGCGCCAATAGTAATGAAACCACCAACCCCGTTTGCGACCCGAGTCGGCCGGCTTCGAGTCCGACCATCGTGCCGCCGTCTCCTTTGGGCAGTACTGCCCTGACTCCGACTCTTGCCGGTGGTGATAGTCTAGCTCAGCTCAACTCCTTCCTCTCGCCTGCACTGGCAAACGTTGAACAGTTTGGTTCGTTTTTGGGTGAAGAAATTGCCAGCACTTGGCGACGTGGTCTGGAACTGCCCCCGCCTCCACCGGGATTGGCAGCGGCCGCCGCAGCAGCAGCAGCAGCCGCCGCAGCCGCTCGCAACCATCCACAGCTACTAATGAACCATCATCATCATCATCCTCCCACAGATCTTACCCAGCATGAGCAAGATAAAGCTAGCTCCCATCATGATAACTCCTCCAGCGCTAGCACACCAATCCTGCAGGACACCTCACGCCATGATGAACACATGAACGGAGGAGGTTTTACCCCAATGCGAATGTCCAAGAGTCCACTAGAGGACAACAACAATACCCTCGGACCGCTGTCACATCCGGGACCTGGTCTGATACAGGGTCTACCCTTCCAATTCCAAGAACGAGGCCACTTCCGGTTCGCCGAAGACCTTCAACTGCCTCCCGGATCGATGGCCGGTCGCCTCGGAGATTCGCTCATTCCCAAGGGTGACCCCATGGAAGCCAAGCTGCAGGAAATGCTCCGCTACAACATGGACAAGTACGCCAATCAGAACCTGGACACGCTGCACATCTCGCGGCGAGTTCGCGAACTTCTCTCCGTACACAACATCGGCCAGCGGTTGTTTGCCAAGTACGTGCTCGGCCTATCACAGGGAACCGTATCCGAACTGCTTTCGAAACCAAAACCGTGGGACAAACTCACCGAAAAGGGCCGAGACAGCTACCGGAAGATGCACGCCTGGGCCTGTGACGAAAATGCCGTCCTGCTACTCAAGTCGCTGATCCCGAAAAAAGGTAAGTCATCGTTTTTCCAATCATTCCTCTCGTCCGATGAACAAACCGAGCCTCGAACAGACATTAGCCCAAGTCATCGTACCCCGCGGAAACCAACCGAGTATTGTTATTATATAATTTTTATTATTATCTTCATTAGGGATTGCCCCCCGGGGAACGGTCGCTGAATATTCTTCTCGTTTTTTTCTTTCTCCATCCGCCACTCGGAAACAATTGTTCCCAAAACTGGAAAAGCGGGTGCAATTAAAAATCCACCATTTTTCTCGCTTGGCACCTGTACTCTTTCATGGCCTGCTACGGCAACTATTCCGAAAGACGATTTTAATATTCGAAGCTCAATGATACGCCCCTCGTCCCCATTTTCTCGGCCGGTAAATCTTCCCGGGGGTTGGGTGATTGCATCTCTCATCCTCGGAAAGTTGAAAATGCGCGCTCGGAAGCATAAATAATATTTTATTAAAAAAGTTTCCCGCTCTCAGTCTGTCTCGCTCACCCGCCTGGCAAAGAAGACGATCCGCGCCGCCATGATGGTTTGAGGGGCATCTCACTACAAAGTAGCTTTCCTACCCCTCCCCACTCACACACTCATACACACGCGGACGTCTTCCTTCCAGACAACAATCTGATACGGCAGCATTTCGATGCTATTCAAACAGATTTTTGCTCAAGAACGTTGTTGCAGTTTTTTTTTCGTTTTGAGAAACTGACTCACTTGCCGGGAGTAAAGGGTTTCTGGTATTTATCTTTCATCGAAGAACCTTCAATTGCACCGGCAGAACGGCAGTGCCATTGGATGCGCTGCTCCGACTCTCCGTCGAAAGATTAATATCAAAAATTTACCAAATTGGCAGATTTTCCCTCCCCCGGATGCTGCTGCGCTCAGCATCAGAAACAGAGACTAATGAGTGAAGAGCTTCAGAGAACCTGCTGCATCGCATAACCTCGAAAGGAGCACACACAAAAAAATGAGGCGATCCACTCGGAAGTGCTTCTACGACTTTGATCCCACTGCTCAAAAGAATCAAAAATGCTCTTCACTTGACTTCTGTATGTGCGGAATGCGCTCGTTCCGGGCACAACTTGAAAGGGCAATCATATTTTTCCCCGATGAAAAAAAAAACAGAAACTCAAGCACAGAACATAGAAATCTCGACTGCCAACCGAACCGGAAGAGCTATTGATTCATAATTAAAATTTCATTGTTTTCCTACGCGCCCCGGTAACTCTTCCCACGCCAACGCAGCGCGGCTCAACTACCAGCCAGGAACGTCAATCCGAGCCAAACCGATGGAGAGAAGTCTTTGATTAATCATAAAAATCGGTTCCACGTCGTTGGGTCCATCATCATCATCCTCGTCGTCGTCGTTGTCGTTTTCAAAAGAGAGGGCGAAACAACAATAATAACTGTTTGAAAACAAGTGGCAGCCCCCTCCACCTGTCACCGTTTGCCGCAGCCTATTGTAAATGTCACTTCTTTTTTTATCCCCCGCGAACGCAACCATTGTTATTTGCGTGGGTAATTATTGAACGGTTGCTTTGATCGGATTTCCGATTTGAACGATTACTCCCTCTCTTGCTGCTTTCGGTTCCAATGATTAATAGCCGCTCGAAAGGGTCCGATTAAATGACGTCCCAGGAATGACAGCCGTCGGGATGGAGCTGTCAAATTAATCAGAACAAGAATCCCAACCTTATTTTCACACCTTCTTCCGATAAAACAAGATTCGGGAGAGAATGGGGGGAGGGAGCGCTGTATCCTTTTGTGTTTGAACATAGACTACAATCAAACTCTTCTATTATTCACGGAAAACAAAGGAAGGAACCGCAAATTCACATGTGCTGTTGCTGCTTCTGCTTCTGCTCTACTCATCACTGTCTAGTCTTCGCTCGTGGAGCGATAATTATTGTCTTGAATAAATTATAGATAAAGGCAATTTATAGCGCAATCAAGACGGTCCCGAATTCTTCCTCTTCGGCAACTTTTTCCGGGCGCAAAAAATCGATTACCCCTAATCCGCTCATTAAACTTGTTTCCTATCCCCCTCGCCGAAAGGAACGAGTTCGAAATAAAAACTCAAACATTTTCCTTCGAGACGATCCCCACCCACGTGTTTACATATGAAAATGAGCTCAACTTCTTCACGGGAACGATACCAGAATTTCGGAAAAAGCTGATTTCACGCCGGTTTTGGATCGTTGCAAGATTAAAAACTTTTGCTTCGCGTCTTTACCTGCTCCCTGCTCCGCGCAGGCCATCAATTAATTGACGTGTGTATGTGTTTGCCTACTCGCATCCACCCCCCCTGTGGAATGAAAACCCTTTTTAAAAAAAACCGGCAACAGTTCGAATGGGAGAATCTAATTACTTCCCTCGGCCGGGTTGCAGAAAAGGGTTGAATTTTCGGAAAAATTACGAATCCGCCAAATGAATCGTTTAAGACGGTTCCCCTCCCATGTGGGTGTCCAACCCCTCGTTCGTGACAAGAAAAGGGCTGATTCGACGGGAGCTCTAACGAGTCGTTTAATGATTAGTAAATATTTTTATTCTCTCCGTACGTCTACCTCTTCCTAATTTTCCATTGAATTTGGAGTTGGAGGAGGTCTTAAGCTTTCAGAAGCAGAAAATTAATGCGAATGTATCAGAATTTTAATGACGGCGAAAAGAATCACAAAAACTCCCTCCTCCCCTGCCCACGAAGACGCGCAAGGAATGAATCTGACATTTGCTGTTTCCCACCCCTCCATCTATCGGGCCCCACGATATATGGCTAGAAGCGTTCACATTGTCAGCTCATCAGCAATCGCTTTGTGTGACAGTCACAGTCGAAGATATTAAAAACTTTTTAATAACTTTTGCGCTGCTCCCCGAGATCGAAAATCTTCATTACAACCCGGTTTCGCTTGATATGTGAAAGCGCTTGAAAGTCAAACAATCACTAGGAAAATCTTCGCGCAAATTTACTCTAAATTGATGCAAAAATAACCGGCGAAACCAGTTCATCATGATAGCCAGTCAGCGCGCGCTGGCAGCAGAACTTTAAACCGAAAGAAAAACGAGGAAAATTTTCATAATCAGATTACTATCATTACAGTTCACCTTCTCTCGTCATTTCTTCCCGTCAGCCCATTGTCTCTCGTTTCTTTTTTTTCGCCGTGTCCATCCCAGCGCACTTGGATGCATCAGGCGGGGCACAATATGCTGTTGCTACTCTGTTGCCATGGTTTCCACCGCCGCCGCGACACGACCGATGTTCAATCGAATGACAGCAGAACAATAGCTGCCAACTGGTTTGAATGAGCGCAGCCATTCCCAAGCGTATTACCAGTGCTGCCAGCTAGTGAAATGTCATTTATTTAAATTTTCCCCCTGTCCTCCGTCTTGGAACGGTCTTTTTTTCTTCTTTCTTCTTCTCTACCTCACGCTGCCATTATGTGGCGAGCTTTTGATTGAGGTAAAACGATCTATGAATGGGACGAAAGCACGATAAAGCGAAGAGCGACGAAGGGAAATGGAAACGACATGACAAGATCACATAATAATTGCATGATTCCGTCATTTATCTCGCAGCGCCGAACCGACCGACGGCGGCCATCATCCGTCGCCATTTTGCACTCGAAAGGCAACCATCTGTCCAACTAGCTTAATCCGATTAGGCATGGTCGATGGAGGAAAAATGGTAACTCTCCTCTCGAGTGTGGAGAGTTAGATTTATCGATCAATTTGACAGTCCCGGAACCCCGTTCGTATTTAATGGTGACCGTTTCGGTCGTTAATTGCAGTAATAGTTCAACCTCTTAAGCCGGGATTGGGCCCTTGAAAAAGTTGGGAATTTATCTTCCGATAATTCAAAATTAATTGCGTTCGATAATTTTTCCGGCCAACAGGAACAGGTCAGAAGGAGGTGTAATTACTGGACGGTTGCTATCCTTCGAACAACAGCAGCATCAAACCACCGGTGAAACGATTTACGATAGTGGGTTAAACCATTCGACCTCTCGGCATCATCCCCGTCCTTAAATCCACATTCAAGCTGGACCGGACTGGCTACAAACTATCGTCTCCAGAAAGTCCCATTGCCGACTCGGAGGCAGATAAAGATGTACACCAGAAAGTTGGTCCGACACAGGAAGGTCAATGTCCCACACTCCGAACGGCAGCAGCAGTTTAAAAAGTTGCTCCCTTTTTGGATCGTTCCTTTCCGAAAAACACGGGGAGTCAAGGTTACTGGAGAGCACTTTCCAGTGTCATTTTCATAATGACGATGATGTTTCCTATCCCCCGCTTCACATCGTACGTGGTGCGGGCGGATGGTCACTTTGGCATTTAACCTTCTCCAACATGAAGACATCACTCGTCGCATCCGCTTCTCTCGAAAAAACAGACGGTCGAAGGGAAGAGGAGGTTGAACCGTTTAGTCTGGCTCCAGTCCAGGAGTTAATTGCACGATAATAAATCATCCAGTATCCTATCCCTCAATTTTACGGACTGGGCGCGAGCCCACATCGATTGCTCTTTGATTTTCGCCTACCTCATTCAGCAGCATGATGGTAGAAAAAAATTATAATTTTTCAACTAAAGAGAAGGCTCCAAAACGATCAAACAATTTTCAAGTTCAATGAAAATTTGCCCCCCTCCTCCAAAATTGAATTTATTTGATTTTTATTAAACCCATGCCCCGTGGTTACACATATTCGACATTAGTCTGCCCGCTCTCGTTGGTTGGCTCCTCACTCTCGATTTTTTGATTAATCATTTCGCATTTGTTTCCCCTTCAATGGTCCCGGGGAACCGGTTCTGGTGCGGAAAAAAGAAGCAAAATAAAAGCATATTCCTTCCCTTCCCCCCGGAGGGCTCTCGAATTATGACCAATTACTCATAACCTTTTTTCTTTGTTGCGCGGCGCAGCAACCCATCATCGTTCTCCGTAGTTCAAAGATGGCCGCTCGTTGAGCAACTGATTTTCTTACTGTTACTGTCATCCCCCGGCAAATATTCATAAAACTGAACGATCATCATTGCCAGAACAGTTTTAATAATAGTAAATAATGAAAATGAAAGTGATTTCCACCACCTCCGCGGCGGCTGCTGCTGGAAGACGCGTAGGTGTCCCAATGACCTCCGCAAACACACTTTTCCGCGTTCGATGCTCCCGATTCGAGACAACTCCGCAAAATATACGACCACCGTTGGACAGTGATGATGATTTTTATATTGTCACGATGCCGCGGACATTAGCCTAAATCAAACCGAAATATAAAGCGTTTAAAGCCCAAGGTCCGCGACGTCCGTTTGAAGTTTGTCACATTCGTCGACGACGTCTCGTTTTTAATTGAAGATTGTGTTATTGCCCAGTTATTGCAGTGTCCTGCCCCTCCGCCTCCTTCTCGCCAGCGACATCAAAGCAAACGTGGCTGAAGTATGATTGTTTCGATTTGTTGTTGTTTCGCTTACCGGGTTAATAAATCTCGGCTGCCATATAAAAACCTGCCAAAGGCAAATCTGGAGGCGGCCTCAAATTGGGTAATCGATTATGCCACCCTCGCCGCGCGTCCCACGAACCGGAAGAGAATTGATTTTTGTTCCGAACTCGAATGACTTTGAAACTTCCCTCCGAACTACCGCCCGAAACTACCATTAAACATGAGTATTTATTTTAAATACTGTCGAACTCGTTTCCGGTTCCGAGCCCCACCCCACTTCCAAAAAAAAAAACGGGAAGAAAACTAGCGCAAACTTCTTTTCTGGGTTAAGAACTGAATTTGGAATCACGATTTCGCCCCAATTAGTTTCTCGGCTTGGCACCGCCGAAAAAACAACAAAATGTCAAAGTGACATTTACCTACCCGACGACTAAATTGTTGCAAAATCACATACCGCGTCGTTGGTGTGATTAAATTATCGGTGACCAATGGGCGTCGTGTTTGGTTTGGCCCGCGATCTCCCGCGGCACACATCGGCACACCCAGAAGAGAGCATCGCAAATCGTTTGATTCCTTCGCGATCCGCGCGAAGAAACAGCAGCAGGTCCATCAGCGAGTTTGTTTGTTCGGATGACATTATTTACGACACGCGCCCGTGCTGCCGTCTCTTCCCTTCGTCCCGCAACAAAACAAATGGCTGGGAACCTCCTTGGGGGAGCTTAATTTTAGAACCGATCTCCGAACCGAACCGAATAAACCCCGTCTTGTACGGATTGTAGCCACATAGTTGACTGCGCGAAGAATGTATTAATTAGATTAAAGATCAGCGCTAATGTGTAGTTATTTTGTGAACCGCTGGGAGCGAGGGGGGAGGAGATGATCTTTGCGAACTGACAGCTGCAATGGGTCGAACCTTTATTTAATCTAGAAGCACGGTTGCTGCGAAACTGCACCGATGGCAATGGCGACACCGCTTGCTAAGACTTCCTTTTCTTGAGGGAGCTCTAATTAAAAGTTTGCCCCCGAGAAACAAAATGGCGGCGGCGGCGGTTGTCCGTAGCGCACCTGCAATTTTTCATTAAGCGCTCCAACAACCGGAAAAGTGCAACTGGATCGGAAAACGATGGCACACTGATTGAAGGAAACTATATTCTACGGGGCTTCCGCTGTGCGTTCAGAATGACGGAAGAAAATGCACTGTTCCATCTTCCATCTTCCGGAAGAAATGCGTGACGGGGTTCGATTCGCCTTCGCCCCACCAAGAAACGGGTACACTTGTTAATAAATTAATTTTCCACGACAAAAACTTGAGGGAAACTTGATCCGTCCGCGAACCCATGCTGAGTCGCCAACAGATGTAATAAATAATTTTCATAAATGTGCAATAATACTTAATTTACTGCTTCGAGGAAATGGATGTGGCGGTATAGTTTTTTAGCAAACAATTTGCATGCATTAATAAATGCTTGCTGCCGGCAACGAACACCACGCCCCCGAACGGAACGAATCGAGGTCCTCGGGAGTTGTCTCACATGTCCGTATCGAAGAACACACGGTCCCAGGAGCTTTCCACTACTACTAGAGCGAGAGAGTGAAATAGTTATTAATTTGTTTAGTGTGCTCATTATTCCCAATTTATTTACGGCTGCCACCGGCAGCCAGAACCATTTGGCCCTCCCCACCCACGGTGGTTATGATTTATGACCAATCGGCTATCGTTTCTTTCGCCGGTTGTAATTATGCTTTATGGTACTGCAGCAGTCAGTGTATAAGCGGCGATGGCATAAAATTAAATCGCGCTGCGATTATTATTTGCTTTCTCGAACCCGCAAACGCCACTGACTGACTGACTGGGAGAGCCATCGAGAATATCAATAATCAAAGAGTCCTATCCCTCGCCCCCGGTTGGACAGCACGAACAGGAAAACAACAACAAAAAATACAAGACCCAGCGTCGTGTCCCCGCAGTATTAATCATTCCATCAAATTACCGCACGCCACATGTCAAAATAAACAATAGCCCAATTAGGCGGCCGGTGGCGCCATCTTGTGGACGATTTTCGATAAACCGCCCCCACTTTGTCAGAAGACTGGCTGCGGACGGTCACTCTAGATCGGAGGAATCTTTTCGCCAAACAAGCTGAAGAACCAAGGCCATCTGCGATTCATAATGGCCCTGGTCACCAGCTCATCGTTGACTAGCACGCGATTATTGTTTTATTTGTTGTTGCTGCTGCTGTTGCTGTTTATTTATTCATTCTGACTTTCAGACCCTGACTTGCAGCACACCAACAGCCAACCCGAAGGAGACAAAGCCAGACAAACAGTTGCCGCCTGTTCATCACTTGGCCGTCGTTTAGGTGCGCGCTGGTTGTTGGCCGGCGAAGGTGGTTGTTTTCATATTCAAAATACACTGCACTGAGGAAGGATTGGGTTGAGGGTTGGAGGGGGGAGTTAGGTGTAATATACGCGGTCCGGTTCGCGTTCCTCGTGACAGGAGTTAATGGCACTCGGTAACGGAATCGGACCGTTCTCCAAGTGCTAATTGATCGGTCGTGGTGGTTAAAAAGCCGATAAGACCAACGAGGGTGCTCTGATTAGAACTGTCACTCTGAGGAGTTTGATGGGACAGGTTAATTTGGAGGGAATTTTTCTTTCTTGGATCCTGGACTAGAGTGATGGAAAGGAATTTACAATCAAATAATTAAGGAGTTGTTTTGTGTGAGGTTGGTCGATCTCCAGGTCCAGGTCGATCTCCATATATGGCCATTTCTGTTGTTCATCCATATTGAACGTGGAAATTTTGTAAATTTCCTCCTCCAAGGTTCCATTTTTTCTTAATATTTCAAAAATACAACTAGGTTTTATTAAAAATCATGTTAGTTAAGGGACACATACCATATTATTAAAAATTCATTCGATTTAATGATGCTGAATTATCTTTGCCTCTGAAGCTTCTGGTGACTCTATCATGAAGCCCATATAGATCTAGGAAGTCATCAACAAATAAAACAAGCTTCAGCTAACCTCAAATTCATTCTACATGCTACACTTAGATTTTTTAACAGAAATCTTTAAAATATTACCAAATTCTTAACAGGTAAACGTACGGTAATCTGATTCAACGGATTTTGATGAAAATAACAGTTATCTGTAAAAAAAATTACAGGATATCGGTAACATCTTACGTTAAATCGGATTACCGAACGTTCAGCTGCTGAGAATTCGATAAAATTTTACAGATTTCTGTAAAAAAAAATCTAAGTGTTTACTCGTTTCTGTAATATACAGTGCCTACCCGACCAGAAGGAAACAACAAAATTATTTCAGGTTTTGTTATTCAGTTACGCCGTTTTTATAATCGCGGTTGTTAGAATTCAGATCGCGGATGTTGTTAAAATAACAGAAATTGTAACAAAAAATCCTCAAGAGGTAACAAAATTATAACAAACTATGATACAGATATAACAAAAACAAAACAAACTTTGTAACAGTTTTGTTACGATGAAACAAAATCATATCAGCTAGTGTTAGAATTAATTTATTTCTTTACGAAGATTATGTCTCCCAGGGCATTATATCTTAATTTGTTATAAATATGTTATACAATTATGCAGACGAAAATGTCTTTAACAAATTTATATCATAATCAGTTAGTCTTAACAAGGTTTGCTATAGTTTTGTTATGTTTATGTTCTACGCTTCTGGTCGGGTATTATAAGGAGATTCGTCTGACAGCGTCATGAATTCCACATTAAATTGAATAGGTTTTACGGGAAATTTGCTTGTCTTTGAAATATGCCTCTTCAACTAAGTAAACTCCTCATTATGTCGGACTACCCAAAAAATAAAGCTCGATTCAAAGTAAATCTGGACGCACGGTTTAATACACCACCGCGTTCCTGGTGGTTGGAACAATAAACGTTTGACAGGCATTTGTTGATGCTTCATTGACAAAGAAATTTGTGAAATGTTTTTCTCGATTGATCGACGCATCTCGAAATTACGGATCATGGACCTCGAGAAAAAAAAAATTAATTGTGCACAAACATCTGAAGAATCCTTGGTAGTCTGCCTCAAAAATACCAAAAGTGTTGAAAATCCCAAAGTCAACGTTAAAATTCCCAATCAAACGTTACAAGGATACTTTTAGTGTGGATAGAGCACAGCGCATCTATTATAAAAGTGGCACTAGGGACAAAGAGCTGAGGAGAAAGGTGTTGAGGTACATTAAAGGCAACCCGGGTGTCTCCATACGTGATTTAGCAAAGAAATACGATTCAAACTTTTTGCACCGTGTGTAACATTCTTTCAAGAGAAGAATATAAGTCTTTATGTGCCAGTAAACATCCGAATCGCTCCCTGAAATAAAATTTAGTGGCCAAAAAGCGAGCACGATTACTTTACGAACGAGTTTTGACGAAATTTGATGGCTGTATTTTAATGGATGACGAAAAATATGTCAAATTGGATTATAAACAACAGATGAACAGACGAAAATTTTACCTAGCAACTGGTATAAATTTGTTTTTGCTTATAAGTTTGCTCGGCAACTAATGATTTGGTAAGGAATCTGCAGTTGTGACCTTGAAACCAAGGTTTTCATCACATCTCACACAATAACGTCGAAGGTTCACATTAAAGAGTGTCTGAAAAAGCGGATTTTACCCTTCATTCGACAACACAAGACCAACGTTATGTTTTGGCCGGATCTAGCCAGCTGTCACTACTCTAAGGAGCTACTAGAACAGTATGCTGCAAACAATGTTAATTTCGTCGCCAAAGAGATTAATCCTCCGGATTGCCCTGAGTTCAGACCGATCGAAAAATATTGGGCAACTGTACAGTGAAAACTTCGAGGATGCGGTAAAGAAGTGACAAATGCACAACAAATGCCAAAATCATTACCTAAATCCTAACCCTAAAACCCTAAATCGTAACCTCAATTCTTGACGTGAAAAATTTGTGAGTCTCTTCATTCTTAATCTAGAATCTTTTTCCTAGTACCGTTCTTGAGGAAATCATCGAAATCTAAGAATAGTTTGTGCCGTGAATATTTTGAGAATACCGTAATATATCTGCATCGGTGTTAAGGTTTTCCTTGTAGCTGTTACAGCTAAGAAGTACGATTAGAACACTCTGTTCAAAACTCAAGGACAGTTTGGAAGATCTAGATCATCATCGTGTCCGTAACTATACCTTTTCAATGATTTTCGTTCCTAGTTAAAAGAGTGAATTTTGAACAAGTTCGTAGAACAAAGTTCCTCTGTAACTCTAAAAGCCGAATTTCGACAGCAAATTTTTATCTTGGGTCATATATGACCCATCCTTATTGAATCGGTTAAAAACACATGAAACCTTCATACAGAATGACTGACATAATCTACGTAAAGTAAACATAGTTTGTATTTGTCCCAAATTCCCTGGAAACAACATCATTCTAGATGAGTTTTTGAAAATTTGATGATCATCTAAAAAATTATAAAAATATAAATAAAATAAATTAAACTAAAACAAAGAATCAGTTAAAATATCTTTTCTGACTTATCTTGAACCTTTTTCTATGAAAATGACTGAAATGATACAAGAACGGACAGCACCTCTTCGCCCAAGGAACATTGCTGGTTTTATCATGGTTTTATAGCATTCTTGAAGTCTAATTCATGCTCTTCAGAACCCTTTTAAAACCAAAATTGTTACTTGGGCGGAATAATCTGGAATTGCTCTGATCAAACATCTATTGTTTTTCAAACCTCAAGTTCTTTTACCCGAATCAACCAAAGAAGAACTTCAAAGCTGTCTCCATCAGATTTTCTCAACATTATCTTAACGGCTTCTATGGAAAAACAAAACCCTTAAAACTTCCCTGATCAGACATTGTTTCTGGAAGTTTATCCATCATTGTCACCTCAACTCTTGTCAAAATCAACTGGATTCAGTCTAAAATCTTCTTCGTCGGAAACGTCTTGAATTATCTCAAAATCATCAACCTGATCTGACAGGCTTCCTTGGAAAAACTCTGAACATTACTCAAATTGAATAAAACCTCCGTCCAGATTGTCTGGAATTTCCTCTACGAATCATTAAAACCAGAAACGCTAGAAAATTCTTCAACTTTTTCAAAAATGTGGAAACTCCTCCGATTCCCGAGGTTAACGATGAAACAATTTCAGATTTCAGATACTCCGGAATATTTTTCTAGGAAAATGGGGACGTTTGTTGTTTCATACGAGGAAAAAAGTCAGAACGTACTAAAGATAGGAGATAGATTTCAATACGGATCGGTCATATATGACCCAAGATTAAAATTTGCTGTCAAAATGCGGCATTTAAAGTTACCGAGGAACTTTGTTCTACAAACTTGTTCAAAATTAACTCTTTTAACTATTAAAAATGATTGAAAAGTTATGGTTACGGACGCAATGATGATCTAGATCTTCTAAACTGTCCTTGAGTTTAGAAATACTGTAACATGTCTCTTACAGTGCTATGATGTCCCATGGGGGCTATTGCAACTCATAAGTACGGAAAAGACATCGAAAATAGCCTTGGTGATCATGTAGAACAACGCGATCTGTACTCGTGTATAGTTTGGAGTACCGTAGGTTTTTTAGAAGTATTGTAACATGTCCATTACTGTGTTATGATGTCCCGTGGGCCTTTTCCACTCATAGCCTGGAAGTTTCTCCTACTGTAATGTTTGACGTTTCCTTGAAACAAATTAAAAATCTTCTCACAGCAGTGGATAGCATTTCTTAAACATTAAGCAACTTCTTCGAATGGTAATTTTCCCAATTTTTAGAATGTTTCAAACATTTTTGAGAAGAAAGGAAAAAGTTCAGAAAATCTTCTCATCTTTGATTCTCATCTTTTCAGGAAGGTATGATAATCAGTAATTGGGACTTTCTGATCAGGCGAAAAACACGGTTATCTCCCAAGTATATACAGATCCTTCCCTGAATTGAAACATCATTAATATTATCAACTACTCTTCCGCTTATTTCGAAATTCACGGTTGAGTTTTTTTTTAAATCGCCTTGTCAAAACCTCGGGCGGCAATAGTTATAATCTCTTCTGGATTAAGTTAAACTTTTTCTTCAAGATTTCTGGCAACTCCTTCTTGCAAACTCCGGCATTCTTTCTTAGCGTATCAAACTTATTGCTCTCACAATTAGCTTCTTGCTTACTCTCAACGATCTTAATGCACTTCCACTGCGAGCTTTCGATGCCAGGTACCATTTTTGCATTAGTTTGGTTGTGTGGTAAGTACAATCATACTCTATGCCCAGGGAGTCGAGAAATTTTCCTCGACGAAAAAATCAGCATAGTGTTGTTTAGTATCTGCGCCATTGCCAACTGACATAAGGGAGGCCCTGAAGTCAAGCTTGCCTCATTTGAGAACGTTCTAAACCGCCAATATCATCTAAAGTCGTCATCGGAAAAAAATTGGAAATTGCTGGGCCTGAATCTCCTGCAATCTTCTTGAAATATTTTAGAACCTTCTTCGCAGGGAATGTCTTGAGTCTTTCAAATATTATGTTAACCTCTCCATGTAATTATCTGGAGTATATTCGATCAGGAACCTCTGAAATCTTCTCGGATTTTCAAGAACTTCGCGATGAGAAATTTATGGAGGCCTCTCAACTTTATTCGAAAGCATCTGCGTCGTAATTTCCTACTTTTTGAAACCCCTCTTTTCAATCGTTCGAAACTTTTTGAACATTATATGAAAACTTCGCCACTTGGCATCATTCATAATTCTTGGTCACCTTTTCTTTTGAAACCCAGAAGTTAATCATTTACGAACGCATTAAGGCTCATATAAATTGTTCTAAGTTCTAAGTTATAAGTTCTTTCTTATAAGAGTCCATGGATTTTTCTCACGTTTTCGATTACGGCTGTTTGGAACTTTTGACACCTTATCATATTTCTCAGGAGTGACCGAAATACGTTAAAATTGTCTAGAACTAGTCTTTGCGCGCTTGCAGAAATCTCTTTCGAAAAATGAACATGGAAAATCTACTCGAATAACTCGGTAACCTTTTCCATCAGAAACGCTTTGAACCTTCATAAACTTGTCTTTCAAGTGTCACTGTCAAAAAAAAGTAGAATCATCTGTGTGGAAGCAATTCTAAAATACCAGAAATGTTCGCCTCTTTTTTGTTTATGTATTAAGCTCAAGTGTCTTTATCATTTTTACAATGATAATAACTTAGTAATTATGTTAGTTTTCGAAAGCCGAAAAACTCTCGGCAAGGTCGAGATTAGGATTTACAATGATTCAGGTAGGAATGGGGAAGTAGAGATCATAACGGTGGCTTTCAACAGCAGTTTGGCGATACGGTATTATATCTGTTGGTCTGGCGTAGATATTGCGTTTCGTTATGCTGTAACGATACACAAAGCTGTATTACGGGGAGGGGACGAGGTGGACATGTAAAAAACGACAACTAAGAGAGGATCACACAAATACATCTATTTGTTTCGAGAACTTGTAAATTAGCCCCATATAGCCCAACTCCAGCTTACCCAGCACATCTCTGATATCTTCCTTCTGTGGTTTCCCTTGGGCCCGTAGGGATGCGCAAAGATCAGATCTGGCAATTTCGAAATCGAGGCAATACCAGACAACGTGGTTGATGTCCTGATAACCTGCACCACAGCCGCATTGATTGGTGTCTGAGAGTCCTAGTCAATAGAAATAAGAGCCTAATGAGTAAAGATTGGACATTAGACGACATATTACCTTGAAAAAATATAATATTCTTGAAAAAAGTTAATATCCAACCCTCTGAACCACGATTTTTCCGATACCTGTGGGAGATTGGAATGTAACCATCTGCCCAAATGCCCTGCACCCCATTTTTGTTGACGGAAAATAGGAACAAAAATCATTAAAAGCGGTTTGTCGACTATAAATAACGCCTGCCATAGCGCCCACCTGTACAAGTGTGTCCGTTTTCTCATTGCCCGGAATGGAGCAATGAGAAGGGACCCAAACCAAGGTGATGGTGTAAGAATTGTTTGATAGGGCTCTCAAAAGAGATCGTATTACACTAACGAAATACGATGAGGGCTTTGCCGGCCTCATTGAACGAATAGCCTGAAGTGAGCTGAGACTATTCGTAGAGATTAAAAATGGATCAGAGGAAAGAGAGGCAATTCGTTCTAATGCATAGTGTATAGCCGCCAATTCTGCGGCGTATACGGAGCAAGAATTTTGAAGTTTTAAGGAGGCGCTATGAATTTCGTCGTTAAAAACACCAAATCTAGTGGAATCATTTGCTTTTGGCCCGTCGCTGTAAAACTTCCTGTCACAAAATTTTATGGAATATCCTTCGAACGGAGTAAAAACTACAGTAGAACTAGAGAAGTCTTGGAAGTAATCACGATTAGGAACATTCAAAGAAGAGCTCACTTTCATAGTCATGTACCAATAGTACAGTGTCATAAACTTAGTTTGAGGATTTCGTTCGAATAGCTTTTCAAAATTGTAATTACCAATGGATTTAGCACCTCACAGCGGTTGAGGAACCGAAACAATAACTCCACAAAACGATCTTATAAAGGAAGAACTCTTGTTAATTCCTCCAAAGTCATAATATGAGTTGAATGTATGCAGCCTAACGCGATACGAAGACACCGATCTGGATATGCTGCAGCTTCAGAATATGAGTTTTCACGGCGGATTGAAAACAGAAACTACTGTACTCCAGAACCGACAGAATCGTTGTGCGATACAGCTTTATCAGATCTTCCAGACCACACGGAAAAAATAATCCGTGAACTGCCGTCATGAATTCGGGAACAAGCAAAAATACACCGTGAACTAAATCACGTTTAAAGGAAAAAAAAATCCTGAATGATAAATAACGTTCTTGTTTCCATTATTCACACTTAGATTTTTTTAACGGAAATCTGTGAAATTTTACCGAATTCTCAACAGCTGAACGTCGGTGAAATTTTACATTTATCTGTAAAATTAACACAGGATTTATGTAAAATTTCACCGAAATCAGTTTAATCGGATTACCGCACGTTAAGCAGTTGAGAATTCGGTAGATTTTACAGATTTCTGTAAACAAATCTGAGTGTGTTGGTTTTGATGGTGTAAGTACAAGACGAATGTGCAAACATTTAATGTATATCTTTCAAATCCCATTTTTCGGTTATCTTTATTGATCTTTATCTTCATCAGTTATAGGGTGTCCCAGAAAATATAACCACGATTTCTAGAAAAAAAAATCAGTTTTCTCCGGGGAGAATTCGATACCCAGGTTTACAGCCCATGTAGACAAATTGGTTATGGTATCCTGCAACTTCAGGTGGTTCGCCCCTGGCTCTACAATTGAAACAACGGCGTTATCTGCATATTTTTGACATGAAAAAAATAGGGGGCTTAAACATGAACCCTGGGGGAGACCCTTATAGCTAATTCGTGAAGTTGCCGAAGACCCATGAGAAAAGCTCATTTGTTTCGCAGACAACAAATTGTACAAATAGTTGTTTATGGTGAAAGGCCACACTCGTGGAATTTGTCTGAAAGAACGTCTGCACAAACTGAATCAAAAGCCCCTTGAATGTCCATGAAAACTGAACCCGTTTGTTCATCTTGAGCATATATTCTGTTGAATCGCACGTTCCTTTGCCTCTGTGGAAACCAAGAAATGTTGGCTTCCTTGGAATTGCCTGATGGAACGTACCGGGTTGCGAGCAATTTTTGTACTGACCGATTTGATCATATTTGGTGCTACACTTCCAGGCTTCCACTGCATGGGACCATCATGTAAAGACTTTTTGATGCGATCAACTGCGTCCAAATAACATCCTACCACCTTGGCCATTTTCTTCGGCTTCTTGTGGGCGAGGAGCAAATCGTATTCATTTCTTTGGCGTACATTTTCACAAATTCACAATAAAACCATTTCAATGTTCTGATACAGTACTTGAAAGTAAACATAAACAAATGGACTCTCAACAGAAGCAAATCATAAGGTAATTCAACATTTTCGCATTTTTTCCTGTCGCAACTTGTATGTAAAGGAGCGAATCATTTTCAACTCAGTCCCTTCATTGCCTTATCAATCGATCCAAAGCCATCCACTTGCATCACAACTCCAAAACCTCCTGGGCCCACGACAACAGCATCAGTCCGTGGAAATCCACTCGGGAAAAAAGTGCACCACCCATCAAGAAGCAAGAAGCTGCGATCCACCTCACGAGCTCCCGTGCTGACGGCGGGGTGACGGCAAACCAAAACAAGCAACATTTCACTCCTCGACCAAAATGCACTCCTCGTTCTGCAACTGCAACGAGAAAAGAAAATGTAACTCATTTTAATTAACAGCAATAATGTGAAAGGACAGATTTTTAATCTTTGATCTTGTTTGCCACTGCTAAACCTCAGACTCTCTTCCACACGAACACACACACGCGTGCAAAAACGCTTCCAAGTGTCAGAAGAAAACATTCCATTGTAAATACTTTTATCGCACGTCGCCGAGCGCTCCCGGCCGCCGTCGCCTCCTGCGTCTTGTTGTGACATTTGCGCCCCGCGCGCCACGTTTTTCGCGAACGAGAGAAAATAGTTTATTTATAACATTGATACAAAATTTATAATAGGCTTTTCAATGTAATGGCGTGTTCTTGGTACTCTTCGGGGGAACTGCTGCTTACTAATGCCAATATATGGCGGCGGGTGACGCTCTAAGGGGAGTGACATTTGATTTGTCTTACACTCGAGATGGGCACGAAGAAGGGTCAGGGCAGCGGCGGGGTCGCATAAAAGATCGAAAATAATTTGGCTAAGTAGCAAGAATCCGTCTCTATCTCTGGGGCTGCGATTGTTGTTCAAACCGTGCAACGACGGCGGAGACCACTTTCTTCTAGCCGTAAATCTCGGGCCAAACAAGCAAGTGCACTCGTCCCGCAGGGACATAAAACCGGTCTATTAAGTTCTACTCTCTCGATACGCACATTTCAATAAAAATAATATTATAAATATATTGTCACATTTGCGTTTCGATGTCAATTTCGTGTCGGCTCATCTTCTTTCCAGCTCTTTGTGCTCTTCTGCTGAGATGAACCGATCGGATCGCGTCTGGCAGCCGCTCCTTCACGGCAGATGACAGCCACGTCGAAGAGTCAGCACGGCTCTTCGCAGTCGAATTAATTATTCCCGACATGCATTTATAAATTCGATTTTGTCTGTTTTCTTTCCCCGTGAAACGATCCGTTGGTTCGTCGTGAATTTCGATATGAATTTTCCGATTTTCGTTTCACCGCCACCATGTGTTTGTTGGGTGGTGCGTTGGGTTAATAACATTTCGATGAAATCAGTCCTTGGTTGGGGATTTACACGCAGCATCGTGGCAAAAGGCGGCAAATATTCGCACTAATTAAAATCGAAATCGCGATCGTGTCAACGAACGAACGAACGACTGACGAGTGCCGTTCCCCTCACCTGTCAAAACAGGGATCAGAACACGGCTGAAATATGACGTACACTAGCGCCATTGGCACACTCCATAAATCAGAATCCACGCTTTTTCACCGTCGTGGCAGATCACAGGGAAAAGCGAATGCCTCTCTAATGATAATTGATTACATGACATTTATCATTGATTAGGGCAAGGCCTGCCTGTCTGTTCGGCCAGGAGGCCGTTGTTTACATTTCAATAAACGTTAGAGCACAACATGAAAAATCAAACAAACGTCCTCCCTCCAAAAGATCACCACCCACGCTCGTCAGGGGCATTAATATAAATATTGAGAATATTTCATCTTCCTCTTCTGCCTTCCCGTGTACCGGAGGAAAGGTTCCGTCAATTTCGTCAATTTTTGCGTGCAGGAGGGTGACATTCCTACCCCTCAATCAAAGCCAAACCCACGAAAGCCGAAGAACAAAATAAATAACGTGTATCCCGCGATATTTATAACTTCCCGCGTATCCGCGTTCCGCTCCGGTCTCGCTTTATTAGATCGGGGCTGAGACACTTTCCGAAATTTCCGAGAATTTTATTGCCGATGAAAGGCGAATATTAGCATATATGTATGTGCCGAGCGAGTACGCATTGAAGGTATTTTCCGGGTGAAAGGTGCATTTGGATTTTGCCGCCTCGAGGGGGGCGGGGGTGACAAAGTTCGAGGTAATAAACAGCCTGCTCGGTACAAGATTAATAATAATATTCCCATTCCTATCCCCCGGTGCGAGAGACGCTCGGGCAGGCAATATCAAAGAAAGTGGATAAATATGATAAATAGAAGTGAGGAGAAATTTAATTCGGTTCTTTTTCGGGCCCATGCGGGGAGAGGTGGGCGGAAACGTGTGGTGTGATCCGAAGGAAATCCTGCGGAGCTTCGTTGTCAATAAGAAATTTATGAGGTTTTTTTTTCTCGTTGGTATGTCATAATTTTTCTTGGATGACAGGTGGAGGATTTCCTGCCGCCTTCGGAGCGCTTATTGTTCTCGTTTTCGCGAATTTCACCCCTCGGGGCGAATAAATTCATCCGAATCCTCCCAATTACCATAACTCAGCCGAACGCGGCTTTCTCAAGCAATTCTCCGGAATGTGCGGTGCGTGATTCGAAGAATTCCGATGTGTTATTGCCACTCCGGTGTCCCCCTTTTTGGGGCCGCTAATTAAAGTGAAGCGCCACCTACTGTCGCTCTAATCCTAGGCAGGTCCAAGATCGGAAGGGTCGAGGAGGGCGGGGTGTTCGCACTCAAGCGGGGCGTTTAATTGCAACCGACATTCGATACGAGCCATTACCAGCTGCTGCAACTGCAGTCGACGGAGGCCAGCGCCGAAATCAGTTTTAATTATTACAAAAATCTAAATTATTTCATCATCGCTATAATTAAAACTCCTGATTGCCTGCTCCTAAGCCCATTATTAATGTCGAGAGCACGTTCTCGCACCTCGTTTTCTCTAAATTTGCAAATTTTGAATAAATACTGACAGCTAGTCCGTCGGTTGGCCCGGTCCCGCTGGAGGTGATGACCGCCGAACTGCCGTCACCATCCTGAGGCCGGTGGGCAATAAAAATAATTTAGTAATAATCACAATTTCTGCAATTTATACCCGAGTAGTGCACTTTCACCATGTCCATCCCTTCCTCGCCCAAAAGTGAAAAACGGAAACCTACGATAAAACTTAATGAACTGTCAATTCCAAATGATCATTGCGTTTCAAAAATTTACAATTTATATAAATATCACCATCCTTCCCCCTCGAACCAATCGCTCATCAACCGGGGCTGACTAAATGACTGACAGTTCGTCGAAAATTTTGACAGCCGCTCGCACGGGGAAGGTGAGATAGATTCCGGTTCGGACCACCTTCAACCGTCTCGGACGCGTCTCATTAAACTCACCAAATGATGCGCCTACTTGGACCCATCCAGTAAGGATCCATCGAAGCAAATCGTTGCTGACTCGTCCCCCCGCCCACCCGCTCTACGCACCCGACTTGTCAATTGCTGAGTAATTACACAATTTCACCTCCAGCGGACGGCAGGTACCACCTGGAGGGTCGCGAAAATGTTTTTTAACGATTTGTTAATTAAATGAGAGCCCTAGCGCCGCCGCCGCCATTGCCACCGGGATCGCCCGGCACGTGTGCAAACATCAATCAATGGCGAGGAGCAAAGATGTACTTTAGCCTTTGGCGACGTGAAAATTCAATTCAATCGAAGGAACCCTCGCCCGTCCGCCACAAATCACGCGCCGCGTCGGCGGTGAAACGGAATCGTCGGGACGAAGCGAAAAATGGTTTGTAATTTTTCTTCCGAAGATGGTGGAGGCCTGCGGGCGTATTAATAGCAAATAAATCTGTTGTTCTCAATTGAATGCGGCGCGTACCTACTTTGTGACGTGTGGTTCGCGTTCGATGATGATTATCTCGGCGAGGATGGCTTGAGATGCATCGCTTCAGGGGCACGCTGACGAGAGATGAGGTGGGTTGGGATGTTTTTTTTACAATAACAAAAGTTGAACATTACATTGAAAAAGGGGAAAATATCGAGAAATGGACGCCCGATCGAGATGTTCAATTTTATTTGATTGAACTTTTTGATAATTTTGGGAGTAGTCGGTGCTTTTGACCGAAGAAGACGTCAAAGTCAAAATGTTTTCTAAACTGAGAAATTGTCGTAATTTCGACCGAATTTGTTATTTTCAGTGTATCAAACTAAGTCTGAATAGGATTTGCTCACTGGTGTGAAAAAGTCGGTGCATATCCAATCGATTCTCGGCAGAACTTCCATATCAAAGGGTAAAGGAAGTGTATTCCGCTTTGTCGCGAGTGAAATGATGATTGTTGTTGTCTGTTGTTGAAACAGAAAACTAGAAAACAGCTCTGAAGTTCGATTAGAGTCGCCTCATAGTGGGGAATTTTGTTTTTATGTAGTGTGAAGTGAATAATTAGAATACTAAGTAGACTTCTAAGTAGACTAGTGCAATGATAAAAACTTGTTATTTACTGGTCAGCAGGGTCATACATTTCGACATGGAGTTTTACCCACAAAAGTAAGTTTTTTCCCGAGGGATACGCAACTTTGCGATTGCACATTGGATCGCTGCGAATCTTTATCAAATTCACATAAAAAAAACCATCGCTTCCATTATCGTCAATCATCGCAACAGTATTATTAATCGCGAAATTCATCGCGTAATCGCGTCTCATCGTGACCGATTCATACTCGAATCGTGAGCATCGATATTGATAACTGGCAGCCATGCCATTTCAATTTGAGCATCACTTTCCATTTCTGGCAACACTATCGAAATTTGTTTTGCTTATTTCGGGCAGGTGAATCGAGTAGCATCCGTCAGTGTTTTCCAAAACAAAATCGGTAGTAGATAAAAAAAGTAATAGGAATTGGTAAGTGTTTATGTTCCACCTTTGACGCCTGCCTGTATAGACGAACTTATATGCTAGTTTGTTCTGTATGAAGCTCTTCCAGATGGCGAAGCAACTGAAGGATCACGAGTGCACCGGGCGTAAATAAAAAACAACATGCCTTCATTGTCCGAAGTGTTGAGAGGTGCTTTCCAATTCCATGTCGCTCTTTGGAGGGGAAGAATTGCCCACCGATAAGTTGCTCTTCGAACCGAAGGAGGAAACGAATTTCGATGAGCTAAAACCGAACAATGATCCACTAGAAACGACCAACGGTGACGGTATGACGCTGGGCGATAAAACTTGCAATGTCTTGAATAATCCGGATCCGTTTTGGATACAAGAAATGGAAATAGTGTTAGAGTATGAGTCTATCGTGCAACCCGTGGTGGTTGCTGCACCCAGCGTCAAAACAATTCCGAAATCTAACACTAATTTCAGCCAAGATATGATCACATATGTGCAAGCTTTTTATAGAAAGTAGCAAGCAGCAGCAGCATCGTATGTACTAAGCTTTTTAAGAATCCAAACGCATTTGTAAAAGATCCACACCGTAATAAAGCTGAAAATAAAGTAATAACGCAAACCAATCACAAAAAGAGTTTTCCAATCAAACCAATTATTTCAGTTTTGACTGCCTCCATGTCATCATCGAGAGGTGTGGCATTGCTGAGGAATCCAATCAGATTACGGCCTAATCGCACAAAGCCTAACTTCTGACACTGTATCCGATCAAAATCAATGGCTGAATCACAGCAAATGCTGCTGGTGGTGGATCGGACACCAGCGCAATAAATAGCGGTTTTCTTAGCCTGGAAGAACTCTCCGGATCCAAATCTTTTTTCTCAACCGCTTGAAAGCTAATTCAATCTTATTTCAATTCAGCTTTGAACTTTATTCTATTCCATTTTCCAATTTTCAATCGATAGTTTCTTATTTATTGAAATTAATAGCGCCTCAACTTGCATCTGCCGTGATTTTCACAACAACAGAATGATGAGGCCCCATTCCAAAACGCACCCGTGTTTACCATACTTTGTGCAATTGCTAGTTGAATAAAATTTGTCAGTTCGTTAGTTGAACAATGTTGAATAATTTGTTGTTTGTAGCATCGGCATGGATAAATCTATCGCACGACGATTGGAAAACTAGGAAAATTTCAATTAACACTTCGCTTTTTGAAACTAAAGTAAACCCGAGAAAATTCCAATAGAAAAAGGTTATCCTTTGACATATAGGCACAGAGAACAGACATCCAAGCTGGAGTGCCCTCCTTGAGTAAATTTCTGTAACTGCCATTTTAAAATTACAGCTCGTTTCCGTTAGTTTTGGTGAATCGTATGTTGATGGCGCCACTTGCCCACCTTGAGATTTGATAGTCTGTCAATTTTAGTTTGGTGAAACCTAGACTAGGCGGCGTTGTTTTTCCAACGGTTTGCTTTTGAAATGTTCAAGCCTGGATGTTTGTTCTCTGTGATATAGGTCTATTTCGTCTGTGACTTAGACATACAACGTACAGCGTTGTACGAATTGTCAAATACTGTAATCCAGCAACGAAAAGCACGTACTAGACTAAAGGAGTATGTAAGTCCCAGGCATTACAGACTTTTTCGGTATCGAGTGCTCGACTTCGGAAGTACCAGTACCAGCAGCAGGTCCCAAGCTAAATGAATTACCCCTCAGAACATGAATCCCAGCGAATAACCCCTCAAATAACACACACTCTCTTACGGTTTCACTCAAATTTAAGTAAATTTAAGTATTTTTTAATTCGCTTCCGCAAAAGATGCTGTAAAAATCAGTTAAGCCCCTAGGACTTCAATCTATTGAGCAACCAGAACAAAAACAAACCAAACACAAATAGAAATCAGGAGTCACCTAGCAGCGCTGGTGCATTTTCAGTCCTCGGCCTTTGCTCCGTCAATCAGTTAGCATGACCAATTCCTGGTAATGATAAATACCGAGAAGCTACGAAGGAAGATGTCGATAGCATGGATTGACGTCTTAACTGGCACATATACGTTATTCTTCAGGATTACATAGAGTAGGCCGGCATTCATCGTATCCGCGATACAAATTATGTGTGGGTGGATAGCATTCTTCATCGATGCCATGCAATCGATCAGTTCATTGATCGCTGGCTAAAACATTGAAAAGAATATAAATACTAAATTCAGCAACTATTTGAATGCAGAAGATACCTTTGTGCATCGGGACAAATAGCTAATGTCATAGGTCCCATCTTTAGATGGATAGGATGAACGTTGAGGTGGTGTCCATGAACGGGCAGTTGCCCGAATCTTCTGTACACGGACCCACATTCAGAGTAAATAGTAAAACTCTTCCGTATGGCTTGTATTCAAATTTTGTTTGAAAGTGCCTATTCAAATCGTCGACAAAACCAGGAACGAATTTTCCGCAATTCAATATGTGGCAACAGAAAGCTATTTACAGTTAATTTAAGGCATATAATTGAAGTCATTTTGATCATTCATGTTACAAATCCCTGCCAAAGACAAAACGGCATACCTTTTAATTTAAGATTTGTTTCCGCATCTACAGCTGCTGCTATCTGCTCCATGTCACCGCTGTTTACCAATTTTCAAATACGATTTAGCTTTAAATTACCTTTCGAAGCTCAAATTCACAAAGACGCTTTTCTTTACCCGACGCCATTTCATATTTTTGAACAAAATTAAAATGTAGCTAACTCAAAAGTGAGTAACAATTACTCAAAATCAAAAAATAAAATTACGCAGCGTTTCACGTAGATATATTTATAAAATTAAGGTACTGTTCAGGGATGCCATATTCACAGACATGTCTGTAAATTTGCAGACTTTTAATTTTTGTTGCAGGCTTTTCTAACGATGCAGACATTTTATTTATGTTGCAGACTTTTACAGACATTTGAATTATTTTTTAAATTTCAAATAAAGATATTCTCTGAAGTTCTGATTTAAAACGTACAAGGATGTAAACAGTATTGTAGATACGGTAAGAAGCTTTGTTGAAATTAAAAAAAATATCGTGGGTATCATTTAAAAGAAGAAATCCTCGTAAAAACGAAAGCGGTGGGCCACTTGGAGACACAATGGGCCCGGAGATAAGTATCGTATAGGCCCATTCCGAGGAGGGTAGCATGGAGTCCCTACTTATGGTAGTATTCATTCCCACACATGTTCAATCCCATGCGAAAAATTATTGCCAAAGCGTTGGTAATGTTGGTCCATTGGCATTAAGTCGTAACGAAAGTCAAGGTTCACAACAATACAAATCATATTTGAGAAATTTACCGTAAACTATTTGCTGAGTATTTGCTCTAAATCACAAATCACAATGTATCCCTGAATTAGTCCTAGGTTCCCAGAAGTATAGAAAGAAAAGACCCACAATTTAGGGTACATCCTGGAAAGTTTAGAGGACGAGTTCCCAGAGCTTCGAAAAGATAATCGAGAGACTTCCTCGAAAAAAAAAAAACATCTCCGATGGACAGACAGAAACTTCTCAGAAGTATTGGGAGCAAGCAGTTCAAGCAAGAAAAACCTTCAAACATTCAGGACCGAATATTACTGAAGTTCAAGATCATACTTACCAGAATTTCAGGAGAACTTCCCCAAGAATCAGAAGAGGAATTATCAGAGCTTCTGGGTGAAGTGGAGGAAAGAGGACTTCATTGAAGTTAGGAACTCTTCAGAGGTTTTGGAGTTCTTGCCAGAAATTCCAGATTGAACTTCCCTCAAGAACTTAAGCTCAAGAAAAAACTCCCCCGAATTTCAAAAAGAAACTTACCAGAGAGGGCACTACCTGTAGGATCAAGAAGGAATTTTTCCGAAAATTCAGTAAAGAACTCCTCAGAAGTTCACAAGAGGACATCTCAGAAGTTCCGAAGAGACCAAAAGTTTAGTTGAAACTACCCAGAAGTGCTAGATAGCTTTCCTAAAGTTTCGAATCGAACATTCCAGCATTTCGAATGTGAAAGTTCAGGTAGATTTTGATAAAATCAGGAAGAAACTTTCCAGAAGTATAGGGGGAGCTTTCTAGTCGTTCAAGCAGAAACTTCTCATAAATTCAGGAATAACCTTCCCCGAAGTTTACGAGAATACTCTGATAAGTTCAGGAAGAAACTTCTTCCAACTTTGAAAAGATTTTCCAAGAAATTCTGGCGAGTACTTTTCCAAAGTATTGCGGAAATTCTCCTCGTAGTTCAGGATGGTACATATCAGAAAGCAACTATGTTGAAGAAAAAACTTACCAAATGTTTCTGGAGGGTAAGGTTGGGCGCCTAATGTGAATTTCGAAGAAAATAAGAAGGAATTTTGTCTGAAATTCAGGAGGAAACATACAATCCAAGAAAAGATCCATAAACGTTTACATAATCACACATATAGCGTAAATGACATAACTCGTTCTCTTATTACGTGTTTTTGTTGAAAGAAGTCTTACTTAAAAAAACAAAATTACAGACTTTTACTCTCAGACATTTCAAATTTTCATCACAGATATTTGAAAAAAGTATCTGGCATCCCTGGTACTGTTACTCAAAATATTGAGTAAGCTCGGATGGGCGTGCAGCGAATCAAATTAAAAACAATGCCTCTAGTACCGTAATGCAAAATAATGGGGTATTCTATGGTGTACTTGAGCGAATTCTAAATTGCTAGATGGTCAGGGAGAATTTTTTTTTTTTGGCTCAGGAAGTACCAGAGCATCGGTCCAAAGCTTGGTCCTATCATAGACTAACTCTTAGACCAGTAGGTCCCGAACAAATACGATTTTTTTCTTGGCTCAGTCAGTATTAGCACATCGGTCCCAAGCATAATAATACGCCCCTAATATTGAACTCACACGAACGCACTCTCAAATATTCTGTCAAAATAACACAGCAAATCAAAACAAAGGCGCAAATATGTACAGCAAGGTGCTGGCTTTAAGGTGTATTTCGGACCCAGGGGTTCTACAACAGTGAACCAATTTCAAATCGCTACTAGCATATTGATTGTTGGTCCTATGCTTCATGAATCATTCCTCAAAACAAATTCCCCATGAATTAACCATCAATTATCATGGCAAAGTGTCACAGCGAATTTAAAAAAAAAAACAAAGATTCTACTACAAAGCAAATAAAAGAGGTATTCTATGGTGTACTTTGTGGACCAATGGGATTCTCAAGCAGTGAACCTATTTTTCAATGCTATTTTCATTTTGATTGTTCGTATAAAACTCTTTCTTTTCGCAGTACTAGAATATTTGTTTTAAGGTTTTAATTCGTTGTGCGGTTTGGACTGAACATTTGAAAATAACCGTTGTAAATGATGTTTCTAGGGGTGAATCATTAAGCTTGGAACCGATGTACTGGTACTTTTAGAGCCATTCATTTTCTTCTGGACTATCCAACCCCTGTTTATATTCCGACAGCGCAATCCACAACTGTGAACGTAATCGATAAATGTTGATAAAGAATATTGCAAATTTTCAATATCCAAACGAAGAATATGATAAAGTCATTCGATTTTGAAACTTGATTGCTCTTCTTATTGGCTAACTGACTTCTAATAGCGTCAACATTTCATAGAGTTTTCGCCTCTTTTCAACTTAATATTCAAGAAACACTTCCAAGTTAAGATCTTTCTATGCCAACACGACTGCATGAAATTGTATATTTTGTGATACCCAATGATAACAGGGGTTGGATGCTCTAAATCTTTTTTTTTTAATTTTTGGCTCAGAAAGTACCAGTCTATGGTCCCACGGCCCTCTCAATATTCTGTCAAAATAACACAGCGAAAAAAAAAAGATTCTAGTACCGTAAAGCAAAAGAATTTAGTACTCTAGAGCGTACTTGGGATAAATGGAATTCTTAAGCAGTGAGTCAATTTTGAATCTAGATACTCAATGTCCAGGGAAGTCAAGAAAATTTCCAACCCTTAACCGAACTGGGATTCGAACCCGTCTTGCTTGGTAAACCCTGCTCTCGCCGAGTGAGCTATCGGAGCTAACTTTATGAAACAATCTAAAATTGCACTGAATACAGATTTTGCGTCATTATTTCGTACATAAATATTGCCTCCTGCCCCGTATCAGCCTCTGCAACCCTCCAAACGGCGATCCTCCACCGATAAACCAACAATACACAACAGACGACAGTGGTTAAGGGTTCATAATCAATCAAAAGAATTGAAAAGGCCATCATCGTAGAACCGCTAAAAAGCGAATCCCTACCGCTACTTGAACCCAGAACAAAAAGCCCTACCGGAGTTGTGATAAAGAAGAAGAAGAAGAAGAAGAAGAGCAAAAAAAAAATCGCTCAGTTACGGATCAATAGCCGAGCGCACCACCGCCAGAAGAAGGGAAAAAGAACATCCACAAATGACAGACATTTGTAGTAATTACTTCCTCCCACTTCTTCCACCGGAGTAAATCTATAAGATTGTCCTTCAATCATTCCTCTAACCGACAACAGCAAGACAGAAAAAAAAAATCACGATTCTTTTGAATGGAAACCACTTCTGGCATCACCTCCGTCCCCCACTTGTTGTTGTTGTTGTGAAATACCGGAATCCCAATCCTCCCCGTCCCACCATTCCCGCCCGTCATTCGCCAAACAGGAATAACCCAGAAACCCAAATGATTGCCGCCGACGACTGTGGCGATTCTTGAGAAACCCTTGCCAATGGATCTCTCTGATCTGAATAGGGAGCCAACGAAAAAAAAACGCAAACTTCCAATCAAACTCTCCGGACGACTTTCTCGGAAATCGAATCCGAAGGGGCGGCGGCTACTGTTTAATGACAACGTCGGATTGCGTGATCGCCCGACAATCGGACCCATCTTCCTCATCCGCCAATCGCGTGCACTAATGACTAAATTTTCCACCCAAATCGGTTCGTTCTATTCGGTTCCAGTTCCAGATCGATTCCCCGGCGTCTTCTTTTTTCATCATCCATCATAATCAAGGCCTACTCTCCGCTTTGGGGGTTTCGGGGAGCGATGACATTTCACGAGCCCAACTAGCGTGCCGAGGTTGTCGCGCAGTGGGTCCCAATTTATCGGAAAATCGGATCTTGGCGTGGGGCAAATTGGCTGGAACCGCTGACAGCGACCTCTTCCTAAACAAAACAGAAAAAAAACTCCAAACGATTTGCCGAACGTGGTTTGTTTACATTAGTAGCCCGAGGGGGGTGGGGGAAATTGCATTGCAATTTTCCACCAAAGGTGTCTTTTTCACCTTGTGACAGCGCCGTGGTTGCCCCTTTAAATGCCAATTAGTTCCGCACGCTTTTTTTTTTTCTTCTTTTCCTTGGTGCGAGCAAGAGCTTTGTGATGGCTTGCTGCGATGATGATGATGATGATGACGGTGGAGAAAAAAGAAGTACCTCAGCAACCGTAACCACCGAGTCAAGATGAACGTTTCAAAAGGTCCTATCTGCTTGGGTTGAAACACTTGGTAGTTGAGAACTGCGCCTCATCCACAAAATGCAAGCACTGCTTTCGGAACTGTCTATTTGGATTCCGTTTGTGTGGCCCTTTTGCGGGCGTCATCCGCCATTGCAATCATTCAGTCAGAGCGGCGGCGGCGGCGGCTGCGGCCAAAGAGAAAAGAGATGTAAAGTCGTTTTATATAAATTTTATAAAAGCTGAAACATATAAATATAGATCGAGACTTGAGATTGTACATCGTCGGGCTTTTTTTTCCTCCATTGCTCCTGCTGCTGCTGGGCAGCCTCCGGTTTCGGTTTGATGGTCGTCTCCTCCTCTTTGACAAGAGTAACAACGACGACGATGATGACGATGATGATGACGATGATATGCTCGTTGGTATAGAATGTAGATTTCAAGTAGTGGTTTTTATCCATTTCTGGGCCGACCGAAGAGGCGAAAGACAGAGAGATACGAGATAAAAGCGACGCCCATTCAAAGTAGAGTGGGCTTCTACACATGCATGCACTCGGAACGACCACGAACCCGAGTGCAGCAGAAGGTGGGTTGGGATCGATTTTACAGCGCGTTCTTTTTCCTCCGAACGAAGCCTCAGGACTTTCAGTTGACGGGCAATGTCTGGTTTTGGTGTAGCCCCCCCGTCCCACTCACAATCCCCCCGGAATGCCATTCCGAGATGCTTCGTTTTTTGCCATATGACAGATTTGTACTAATTACAGGTGGTTCAGAACCCGGAATGCCATCGTTCGGACGACCCGAGGGTTCGGACATGAACGACGACCGCATCCATCACATCTTGACCGAGGCTCAATCGATGATAAAGCGTGATCCCCCTGGTATGGTGACGCCTCAGCACCCGTCCCAGCAGATGCACCATCAGCAGCTCCAGCTCCAGCAGTCCTTGCTGGACGATTCGCAGCACAGTGATAATGACTCGAAGTCACCGCACCACCGGGACGTTCAGTCGCCATTCGCCAAAGATTACCTTAACCGACGAGCCGGTTCGAGGAACAACGAGGACATCCCCCAGGACAAGATCGCCAAGATCTATCAGGAAGAATTCTCCAAACTGATGCGGAGTCCGAGGGAGTTTCCAAAGTAAGTTCAATCATTTACAATGTCTCAAATCGCATGTGTGTTCTAACATCCCGCTTTCTCGTACAGTTTCCTGTTCCCTCACTTCCTCAGCGGTGGAATGCCACCGATGGAACGCCTCCAGGACGACAACATTCGCATGGCCTTGGAAGCATATCATCGGGAACTGGCTAAGCTGCAGCAAAACGCCGGAAGTGGCATGCCCGCCATGCCAAACATTTCCAATCTACCGAACTTTCTTGCCCTCCACCAACAACAACAGCAGCAGCAGCAACAACAGCAAGCTCAGCAGCATGCAGCCGCTGTTCAACATCAGCAAAACCAACAGGTGGGCCTCAACGGATCCGTACAGGACCTGTCGCTTCCCAAGGAAAAACAATTATCGAACAAGCTGAACGGTTCGCTGACGGACCTCGAATGCGAGATCGACGCCGCCAATAAGGAAGTTGACGATGCCATGAAGCATAGCGCCTTCAGTTTAGTCAAGCCGAAACCGGAACCAGGAACGTGCACTCCAACCACCACCGCTTCATCCGCTCCAAGTCCCATCAGCAACAATATCCTGCCTCCGGTGATGCAATCGGAAGACATGTCCGTCACCGTCAGCCCTCTGCAGCGGATGGCCTCCATCACAAATTCCCTCATCACGCAACCTCCGGTCACTCCACATCACTCCTCTCAGCAACGACCGCTCAAGGCCATCCTCCCTCCCATCACTCAGCAGCAGTTCGATCTCTACAACAATCTCAACACCGAAGACATCGTCCGACGTGTCAAGGAATCCCTCTCGCAATACTCCATCAGTCAGCGCCTGTTCGGCGAATCCGTACTCGGTCTTTCGCAGGGCTCGGTCAGTGACCTCCTCGCTCGACCCAAACCGTGGCACATGTTGACCCAAAAAGGTCGCGAACCATTCATCCGTATGAAGATGTTCTTGGAAGACGATAATGCCGTTCACAAGCTAGTCGCCAGTCAGTACAAGATCGCTCCGGAGAAGCTCATGCGAACCGGCAACTACAGCGGTTCTCCTCAGATACCCGGAATGATGGTCAAACAGATGCCTCCGTTGCCCAAAATGCTAAGCGATTCCATCAACAAAATGCAACAAGACCAGAAGACGCTCCTCCAGCTGCAGATGTCCCAAATGCAGCAGATGCCACCGACATCGCAAGCCCAACAACTGCAACAACACCAGCAACAGCTCCATCAACAGCAGATGGCTGCAGCAGCAGCTGCTGCCCAGCACCATGCCCACCAGGAAGCTGCAGCCCGCCATCAACAGCAACAACATCAACAACAACAACAGCAGCAGCAGCAGCAACATCAACCTCCCTCCTCACAGCCTTCGCCAATCCCTCCACAGCCTCAACCAATTTCCCAATCCAATCATCAACGACAGCAGCCTTCGCCGCAAACGATGCTACTGACACCTCCCGGCATTCCACCGCAACATGCCATTCCTCTGCAGACGCCCGCACCGCACGGACTGGACAAGAAACAGATCATGCTTGGCGTCCATTCACCCCAGCAAACGTCCACTCCAAGCCAACAACCGGGACCACCACCCAGCGTCAACTCCATGCGAGGTGCCCTCCATCAGCACATCTCGCCTACCGTCTACGAGATGGCAGCACTCACCCAGGATCTTGACACTCAAACCATCACCACCAAGATCAAGGAGGCTCTACTGGCGAACAACATCGGACAAAAGGTAAGTTCCTCCATAGCTCCCCACCCACGCAGATCATTAATCCCCATTAAATTCCCCATTCCAGATTTTCGGCGAAGCCGTTCTCGGTCTCTCGCAAGGTTCGGTCTCCGAGCTTCTCTCCAAACCAAAGCCCTGGCACATGCTCAGCATCAAAGGTCGTGAGCCATTCATCCGGATGCAGCTGTGGCTGAGCGACGCCAACAACGTCGAACGACTGCAGATGTTGAAGAACGAACGCCGGGAGGCCAGCAAACGGCGACGATCGACGGGTCCCGGCGCTCAGGACAACAGCTCCGACACCAGCAGCAACGACACCTCCGAGTTCTACCACTCCAACTCACCCGGACCGGGATCGGTCGGCTCGGGAGCTGCTCCGCCAAACAAGAAACAGCGGGTCCTCTTCTCCGAAGAACAGAAAGAAGCCCTCCGTCTAGCATTTGCCCTCGATCCCTACCCGAACGTACAAACGATCGAATTTCTGGCGACGGAACTCGGTCTTTCCACCCGAACCATCACCAATTGGTTCCATAACCATCGAATGCGGCTGAAACAACAAGTCCCCCATGGTCAACCGACGGAACCGATCCCCTCGCGGGAGAACCAATCCGGAGCGCCATTTGACCCAGTGCAGTTCCGAGTGTTGCTGAGTCAACGGCTGATGGAGATCCAGAAGGAGCGCATGGGTCTGAGTGGAGTTCCCCTTCCTTACCCGCCGTACTTTGCTGCTAACCCGAACCTAGCCGCACTGATCGGACGAGGGTTCATCCCTGGAGATGTAGACTTGGCTGCCCTGAACAAAGCCGTCAGCGAGCAGATGAGTGGCCTGGACCTATCCATGCCATCGTCGGTGAAGCGGGAAGGCGAGGAAGAGTTCGACGAGGACGGCGAGAGTGGTCATATGAGCGATTCCGAATCGATGGACGGCGGAGCGAGACGGGGTGGAGATGGCGAAGACCATTCGGTGGCCAGTCTGTCCTTAGCCCAAGCGATGAGTGCAATGTCCCGGATAAGCCGACGAAAACCGGCAGCAC
The DNA here is from genome assembly GCA_034211315.2 of Aedes japonicus. Lineage (NCBI taxonomy): Eukaryota > Metazoa > Arthropoda > Insecta > Diptera > Culicidae > Aedes > Aedes japonicus. The sequence continues at coordinate 144,954 of JASCZW010000632.1, forward strand.
CGCAGTGGGTCAATCCGGACTGGCAAGACGACAAGAACCCGAACATTCCAGGAGCCGGTGGCAATGGGAAAAAGGATGGTGACCTTCTGAACGGCGTCTGCATGATGCAGTCGGATGGCGTTCCATCCGTTCAGCAGCGATTTGTGGCAGCGATGGCTGCGGCGGCCGCAGCCGTTGCCGCAGCCGCTTCCGGTGGCAGTGATAACGAGCAGGACGATGCCAAATCGACGCATTCGAAGCAATCGGTGGAAGAACAACACCAGGGCGACGAGGATGACTGTCGGGAGGAGAAGGATGAATCCGGCGTGAGTGGAGCGTCGACGGTGGGCGGGGACATCGGTGGGGAGGGGTCCGAGAAGGACAAGGAACTCGTTCAGGTCAAATCGGAACTGATGGAAGAGACCGAACGGTGGGAATATTGAAGTGGTTATAAACCGCAACTCGAAGTAGGCGACGGCGTCGAGCTGTCAAAAGTCAGTGCAATCGAAAATAGCTAAACAAGAAAAAACAAACAAGAAACGGCCCGATCTGAGGGACGAAAATGTGATTTAAGGAAATATGGGAAGAATGTCTTGATGAACTCTTCTGTTTTATCTTTGTTATACAAGTTTTTTTACGCCGTGAAAAAAGGATGCTCGTACTATTTTCCTTCCTCTAGGTAAGCTCTAAACTATCTCTTGACTGCGATCCAACTTCCTCAGTTGTAAACGAATGTTTATATTTTCCTTTCGGTTTAGTTTTTCGTCTATTACTATTTGTACATATTTTTTATCTTTGGTATGAGAAGATAAGTTTTTCCTTCTTTTGAACTATCAATTTAAGAAGACTGTTGGAACAAGTTTTAAATAAAATATCGATGAATATAAAGTGAATGAAATAGTAGACTTTAAGCTGCTAGCGTAACTTTTAAGAAGGGATAAACACATTTTTATATTAGGATTACAGAGCAGAATCGAACAAGTCCTTCTGTATTTGTTTTTCTGTTTTTTAGTTGTACAACCATGAAGGATGAGTTTTTCTCCAAAATTGCATTTACTTCTACCTTTTTCGAGTCTAAGCGCGAGAGTAGGTCAAACTTGATAAATTAAACGTACTTATAGGTAAATAAAGTTTAGCGGTGAATGTGTCTCCCCCCTCCCTGGAAGAAAAAGAAGAAGAAGAAACATTTTCCCCTCCCCGCAAATGAAGCGTAACAAGAATAATAATCAAAATATCCAATCTTATGTGGGAAATTATCGTGAACGGAAAATCAAAATGTTAGAAAACGGACAAGCGAACGGGAGTAGCTTATGTAAATAATTCTAAATCCATGGAGGAATTCCCATCTAAATACACTCACACATATACACAATCACAGCACACACACAAACACACAAACACAAACAAACAAACATAAGAGTAATGGAAAAAGGCCAAATATTTAGCTGATAGTGATAAAATCATTAAAAGTAGCGAAAATTTTAAGTTTTCTGTACATTTTCTTCTTCTACAAAGTTTTTATTAAACTGTAGCTTTTATTTATTAGCATGTCTCTTTTGTTTTAGCAGAAAAAAAAAGGTAAGCAAACACGAAAATTACAGGATTTTAGAAACTCAAAACAATACACGTACATATAATTATATTGCATTACAACAGCCGATAAAATGATGAAAAACAAGTTTAAGAAATACATAAAGAAACGATCTCAAAACCAACCAAATATATTTAAAGAAAAAAAAAAAAGGAGAAGCAAATCAAGAAATGAAGAAATCAAGTGTATTTAACCATGGAAAGTCAGTTATTTGAATTTCGCTCCCCGAAACCTTGGCGTCACACCAATAGGAAGAAGGATGTGACGGTCGGTGTGGTGTAAATCTTTTGTACATACAGTTTCCTCAGTTGAACGCAGAACTAAACTTGTTTGATCAGAATCGAACGCCTCTTTGCTTGTTTTGGAGAAAATCACGAACGCAAAGGCAAAACGCATATCCGAATTTAATGGAACAACAGAATTAAAGAGAACAAAAGAAACATGCCCAAAAGGTGTAGTATTTATTCAGAATTTTAAACATTGAAATCATAAGGAAAATACATTTTTTACAATGTGTAAAAAGTTAAATAGAAAAGCAAAAAAAAAAACAGGAAAAGAGACGAAAGGAACCACAATCCTTGCAAACCATCACCAGGCATAACCGCGCATAGATTGTAATCGATTGAAATTTGCTGCAAAATTGGGTTTCTTTGAATTTCTTTTCTCGTTGCATCGAAAATGCGATGCCGATTTTCCCCAGTGTAGGCTGGCCTCGCAACGGCTGCCTTCATTCGAGGAAAATCGCGAACGTTTGAAAGGTGAAAATTATGATAAATAAAAACAATCAAATTGTTTAATTTAAAACAAAACAAAAAATAAACGGAAATAGCTAGGAATGTGAATTTTATACAAAAAATAAAACAAGGAAAGCATACATTATAGGAACGAGTAAGAAATATTCAAACAAAAACATAGAAGAAACATTGGAACATCCAGTAATTTTAATAACAGGAAAATTGCAATACGTAAAACAAAACTTCATTCAAGTAAACACTCAAATAAATACAAGAACAAAGTTTCATTTCAAACACATTTCGACACAATTTCAGAAAAAAACAATTACCCAAACAAAACACCTGAAAAGAAAATGCGCTGATAGTTCAAATGTTTATTTCTTATAACAAAAGCTAGCATTACGTTTCATTCTCAAAGAATCATTTTACGAACAAAGTCGTTGCAATTCGGTGTAAAAAATAAAACAAATAAACGAGCGAACGGACTTTACGAAAGTCCGGTTACCTCTCCCTCAACAAATATATTTGTAATACAAATTACACTTTTAAGAAAGAGAACAGATTGAATTTGTTAACTTATTGCTATCGGTTAGTTTTCAGTTTTATTTTACCGCATCCGTAACTAGCATTATTATTGATAGTAGGTCATAATTAAACACCGCGTCAGCAACGCGGATCAAACCTGTTTGCCCAATTGTTTCTTTTACGAACAAAATTTTAACCACAAACAAAAAGAAAACAGCTCTGTAGATAAACGAAGAAGTTGATTCTTTTCGAAATGAGATAAATGAAAAAAAAACACACACAATCACAAAAAGAATCCAACGGAAAACAGGCATTGTACATTTTAAGTGTCTATAAGAATGAGGAGGCGGTTATTCATGAGAATAAAACAAAACAAAATATTAAAGGAAAAACATTAAAAAAAAAAAAGTGAAACAACATTGCAAAAACTCTTAAGCTCTATAGGCCACGAGTGGGAGTAATAAGGCGATAAAAAGAAAACTTTACCGAACTTCAACGTACTCTTCTCGACGAACCAAGAAGGAATGTTTAGAACTGCTGGAAAGGAAACGAAAAAAAAAAACGTAAAATAAAAAATAAAAATGGGAGAAGTAATCATGTGAAAATAATGTGGACGAAATAAAGAAATCTGTAAATACTTATTATCATATCATTATATTATATTAATTAATTATAATTATTATATATTAAAATTATTATTACAATTATAATGGTAAAATTATTACATTGAATGAATAAAGTAAAACGGTAATAAAACAAAGGCAGATTAGTAGTTATTTTGATGAATATCACACAACTGTAATTACTTTCAGGTTCCGCAAAATCCACCACGATTCTTTTGAGCGTTTTTCATGCTACTCTAGATCACGCTATCTCTCTACTTAAGAAATGAGCCCACACAAACTAACAGCAATCATCTAAGTGAATATCACATACCTTTCTTAGTATCCGGTTTGGAAAAGTAATCTGAAATTCCTAAACCAGAAGAAAAACAGTCAATCAAAAGTACATTTACCTTAGACAAGCCGAAAGTTTACAAAACAAGGTGAAAATATCAACCGAGAGCTTTTATTGCGAAAGCTCTAAGCTTCCAACTACGACCACCAGAGTACGCTAGTGAAAAGAATACATTTCGAAAGCGAGCTTCGAAGAACTTTTACACGAAACTACTGTACCGACTCTAAAATGTGCTTTCCACATGTACACGACCGTGCAAACCACCCCTATCGGGGTAAATATCATTCATTCGATAATAAGTACACGCAAAAAAAAAAGCGCTGTAGAAACTAACAATTCGAGGGTTATATCAACAATCAATATGCGATTTGATATTGGATCACTGTTGTAGAACCCCTTGGTCCGAATTACACCTTGAATTACACCAGCACCTTGCTATACACATTTGCGCCTTTGTTTTGATTTGCTGTGTTATTTTGACAGAATATTTGAGAGTGTGTTCGTTTGAGTTCATTATTAGGGGCGCATTATTAACAACAATCAATGTGCAACTAGCGATTTAGATTGGTTCACTGTTGGAGAACCCCTAGTTTCGAAGTATACCTTGCAGTCTGCACCTTGCCATGCATTCTTGTGCTTTTCTTTACCTTTTGGTACAAGTATCTTTATTTTTGTTTTGATTCGCTATGTTATTTTGACAGAATATTTGATTGGTATTGGTGTGAGTTGCGGTCTTATGGACGCATCATTAAGCTTGGGACTGATGTGCTAGTACTAACTGAGCCAAGAAAAAAATCATTTTTATATGGGACCTTCTGGTCTTAGAGTCCATAGACTAGGTTATATTAGGCGAAAACACCAACAATTTTCACCTGACTGTAAATGCGTTTGATTTTACCATGCCTGCGATTAGATCAACCATGGTGCGGTTGATAGCAATATAAGGTATATCAAATATACCACAAATGTTGAACTGATTAAAAAGAAATGATAATATCTATGTGTCCCACACATGATTTTTTTCAATTTTATCAACAAATGATTTCTATTTGTAATCACACATACTTCCTTTGTGTACAAATAACCACTATGTGTGGCCACACATACTTTTCATTTGCCAAATAAACTTCATATGTGATTCTCAGAGGATTCTGTTAATGTGTGAACAAATGAATATTATGTGGAATTTTACATGGATTTTTGCCATGAAAACATTATTTGGGAAAATGTGTGGATTTTTACCCGTGTTGTACCATAAACGTAGTAAATTTCACTGAAAGTTCATGGTAGTTTTGAAAATAAGGATAGTCGGGTAAAATGGTAGTTCTTACTAAAAGATTTTTTTCTGTGTTCGATAATAAGTATACACGCACGTATGTGGGGTACAAGACATATATGAAACCATCTTAATCGTATGATTTTAATTGACAGATAGCAATCGATTTTTCTGGCAGTCACATGTAGGGGGCGAACGAAGTCTAAATGTAAGGGCTTAGAAGTACTCAATCTGAAAATGTATGGATATTTATCGTTATTGCTCGATTGATGAATAACAAAGCCTATAATCACACTGATAAAAATCCATTCCCACACGGAGAAAGGCAATTATAATAAAAAGCATAAATTCTATGCTAAAACCATATTCCGTCGTTGGAATGGAATAAATACTGAAATACATAAACTAGGTTTATACATTGATAAGAATAAATCAAATTTATGCATTGGAATGCATTCCAATGCATAAAGAAAAAACGAAGTGTGCTTTGCTTGAAGATGCATTATTCCATTGGAAATGCATCACTACATTTCAAGCTTATACAACGCTTTATTACCTGACAACTGTTGAATTGATGCGATCCTGCATTACCGATGTTGATTTTGGATTGAATAAGTGCAACAATATAATGCTTGTGGTTACTTGGGTTTATACATTGATAAGAATAAATCAAATTTATGCATTAGAATGCATTCCAATGCCTAAATCGAATCAATGTGGTATTTTGGGAGGTTCAAATTACGTTAGTTATCTTACGCTCAAATATATTAGCTTCTCTGCAGAATCATCGAGGCGAATATTCGAAATATCCGAATAATTGCAAAACACGTACCATTTAAACAACTGCCAACATCTCCTACACGGATAAAAAATCAAATAATCAATTTATTAATGCAAAGTTATGCCCTTCATGTGTTATGATCACATATATTTTAAAACTTATAAAATCATTTTTATTTGTGCTTCACTTCCAACGTATTATCTCGACAGATAGTTTGCATATTCAAATTCAATGAAAAGTATGTGTCGCGCCTTATGACTGAACATTATTAGATTTGACACATACTTTTGATTGTGATTTGGATTGAAAAACCAACATGGCGCTCGCCAGGTAATGGTCATTGTCAATATATATTTTCTATTTTCTATTTTATAAGTGTTGTTTCATATGGCTCGCTCAGACCACTCGGAAGCGCATCCGTCATCGCAGGATCAGTGAAAAACCGATGAGGACTTCAAGAAGGGTCTAGTAGTAGGGTGCTGGAAGTTTAATCAAACCGCCGGAGCCGTTCGATTCAGAGGGATCGTGCAAGAAAAGATCGGCATCGAAGTCAAGCAGCCGAACTCCACCATCCACCAATACGTCCGAATGCAGCTAATCGAGAACGGCAAGAAAATTTCTGGCTTTATTCCTCTACATCGAAGCAAACGACGAGGTCCTGGTTGCCGGTTTCGGGCACATAATGTTAGGCCATCAATATTCCCTGAGTCCGTTTCAAGGCGGCTAATGTTTCGCTGCTGTACTAGAGAAGGACCGGTTCATGTCAAAGTCCATGGTCGAAAGAAGTGTGTCGAGAAGGAAGAAAAAAATGAAATCCGATTGAATTGTATTGGAATTTACGGACAAGTATGTCCCATTAACAAGTTGAGTAGAAGCCAAATATAACCTTTTTGAAAGTTATTTGTTTTTTGATTAATGAGTAGCATTATTTAAATAATTATATTGGTATAATTATCCTAACCTCATTTTTCCTACCAAATAGAAAGTATGTGTCATGTTTATGATTTTTATTTCCTCATCGTGGTGAATTCCATGAATTATGTAATAATTCTTATCAAAGCTTTCTCTTAAAGTTTATGACATTATCATACGGACATTATGTGTAAATCGTTATGGCAAAAAATTATTAGATTTTCATATACATTGGTTATGTTTTTTTTTATCCGTGTAGTTTCTCGATAACTTGTGTCATTTTATTATGAACCTGGAAATCTCGGTTCGTACTATTTGACAACGAACATTGCGGCTGGTTTGGAATAAACCGGCCCTGGAAACTCCGTTGTTTCGTATAGTTCGGCATTAAACTGAATACGATCGCTGCGGATGGTTTAAAGTCGGTTTCTGGAAGCCGATGGGGATGTTGTCAGCTGTATTGCACATTAATCATTAATTTTTCACGAATTATAGCTCAACTTCCATAACCAATAGCACAATATGATAGAGGAATCGGGAGCGGGTATTCTACCGGGTTGGGCAATTACCCAAGTAACTACAAGCACTATATTATCATGGACCCAAAAGGAGTCCGTGGTAATACATATGCCCTATATATGCATGCTATGACAGCCTCGTGGTTACTCGGAATTGATCATTAATTGGCAAATGGTCGTTTATAACAAATAAATAGGGTATGTGCTCTTTAACTCAGCCTAATATGCATTGATCGATTTCATTTTTTATTATAACTCTTAAAGTTTTTAAGCTGTAAGCAAGATTCAACTAGCTGTGCACTTGCTAAGATATGTTTAATAAGCCATCTGGTATTATGTATCACGAAAATTTACACCACTCTTTTTATAAGTCAGAAACATTCGAGGGGTATGGATTTAATGTCAGTCTATAACCACCAAATTGAGTCTATTCATGGATGCAACTTTGCCCATTCGAAGAATTTATTACTAAATAAATGCAGTCTTTGACGGCTTTTTTTCCTATTTTTTTAATTAAGGCATTGCTTGCTGTATTTGCTTTACTTAACACAACATTTCACAAAACAAACAAAAGTAAAACTGCTTCGAATCAGTTAAGTGATGTTCATGTATGATTTATCAGCCATTCAATAATGAAAACATTATAGTTCACTATACAATGATTTTGTTCCTTCGGTTTATGTTTAGTTGAGCCACGTGAATATAAACAATGTATTTCCACATGAAATTTTACCAATAACAACCTTTTTACTAAGCTATGGATACAACAGACCTAGTTGGGAACATTCAAAAAAATATATCCCCAACATTGGGTCTACGATTTTCTTGTAAAATCATTGTAACTTTAGCAATTTGAACAGTAAGTTTGTAACGTGTAACTATTTTCTGTACATCCAGACTGGATTACTTCCTTTATCGATTCAATCAACCCAAATTAAGATCGCTTGAAGATCGTGTAAATCGTCTGTTTAGCTTAACCAGTGAAGTCATGATGCCCCAAAAGTTCAAGAAATCGAAAATTACGCGGAAGTGAACAACTATAAGTTGATTAATATTGTCTCAATTGCTTCGAATTACATACATCGGTCACTCTAATAGCAACATGATTTTGTTGATTATCGCTGAATTAAAAACACATTTGGTTCATAGGCTGAATGAAGAAGCTAGGCTAAGAATACATCCTCTTACCCTATATGTGCAATATGCTCTAAAAATAATAATTTTCTAAAATATATTGCAATGCATAAAATATATACCATACTTTTATGCATTGCAGTGATTTAAAGAAATAAAGGTCGGTATCGTGTTCGAAAGAAATTTCTTTTTTTTATCCCAAACCCATGTTAAATTCCGTTTACTGAAACAGAAAAGTAGAGAATCGAAAAGAAATTCCTGCAGCAGTATCCACCTGAAAAGAACAAAAAACAAAAATGGAATTAGTAAGGTTTCCACGCAAACTAAATATTCCGCTCGATCATTCCGTAAGTGAAGGTGACATTTTGTTCCATGCTGATCAATAGGGGATTTTAATTAAAAAAAAACATGTTATTTTTACATCTGTATCGATGATGGGTGTTCTTCCTAGCACAAAAATATGTTTTATGAATCTCAACTATTTTTTCTCGATTTTTAAACAAGACAAATCTAATCATTTTTATTTTCACAAACCGACATGCAGTTTCACAAAGTGACATTTATTTTCAGTAACGGGGGCTCCCGGCACTTAATTTTCTGCAACGGGGGCTCCCATTATGATATAAATGTCAACTTATGTATGCTAGAAATCAATGGTTGGTTCGTTGGTTTAGGTAGTCTGTTTTTTTGTAGCGTGTTTCATGGTGAAATAGGATGATGTTGTCTTGCAATCAACATGTTTTCATAATACTTTGAAATTGTTTTTTCAATAGTTACGCTCGTCAAAATTAAAAAATAAATTAACTGCCGGTATATTATTATATTTGCTATCAAACAATGTTATAATCCACATACCCAATAATACCCTATTGTCAAAATTCCGCTTGGTAATAATGAACAAATTTCCGTAATCTCTTTACTTTTTAGGTCGTGAAGGTCCAATGACGTTTATACAAGGTCCGGGCCACCAGGCTTAACGGTATTCGTGAGATGTGGAAATGTTTAGTGGTGTTTGTGTTTACTCACAATGTTTATCTATTTATACGGCACAGCTGTTTATGGTGGTGTCAAACTATCAGTTCACTGTATGGAATGTTATTGTAGTTTGACGTCGGCGCTCGGTTGCCCAGCAATGTTTACTGTATTTTTGCTTCCAACACAAGTAAACTGCCTGATGGGCCAGCCCTTACATAAAGTCATTGAACAAATCCTACACGGAGAAAAACAAATATACTAAAATGCATAAATTCTATGCTAAAACCATATTTGATCTATCCATTGGAATGAATAAACCCGGTTTATACAATGATAAGAATAAATCAAATATATGCATTCTAATGCATTCAACAAATTTATGCATATATATATTGCAAAGTACATTCGTATAAATATATGCATTCCAATTCATAAATAAAACGTACACACAGAAAAAATCTAAACTAACTAGTTTAAAGTTTACTAAAAATCGATATTCGTCTGGTTGACACATACACGAGAAATAATCCACACATAATTATTGGCACAAATCCATAGAAAATTCCACATAATACTGATGTATTCACACATAAACAGCACCCTCTGAGAAACACACATGAAGTTTATGTGACAAAGGAAAAGTATCTGTGGCCACACATATTTGGTATGTGTACACATAGAAAGAATGTGTTGTTACAAATAGATATAATTTGTTGATTACCCGTAGAAGTTTAGTTTTCAGATATATGAGCCTAGTTTAAAGGAGATTTATTCTTAAATAATGTGTACCATTATTTATTAACACCAAAATTGAAAACTTGCCGGTGCTAATAAACACCAACTGATCAAGTGATTGAATACACTCTGGTCAAGTTGGATACATTGGTACAGTCGTGGGAGTGACATTACTTGCGGTTATAACACTAACCTTGCACCACCGACGTGCTGCCAATTCCAGAAGAAGAAACGGCAGTGTAAGTTTCACTGCCGCTACTACTAATGTTTTCAATCGCAGAATTTGAAATCTTTTTCTCAGGTTTCTCCGCTTTTGCGGCGGAAACTTTATAATTCAAACCTTTGATCAACTGGGGCGCTGGTTCTTGTTTATCTACGGGAGAAACCTTTCAGCTGACCGGCGACCCCAGCTTGCAGGTAGGAACGTTGATGGCTTTTTCAGAAGAGCAGCCAAATTTTCGTTTCTTGCTATCAACACTTGCAGACGTTCCTCCGGCATATTGACGTGTTCTGAAACAAAACTAGAAATTAAACACCCCGTACATCGTGCAAAATCGAATACTTCCTCCACAAAAAAAGAATATATATTTGAAATATACTCTTGAGCAGCGCGTCCCGTTCCTCAAAAAAAGACTTCAATCTTGTCCTGTAGTTTCAGCAATATTATTCGATCGTCCGCTCTGGCAGCAGTTTTGAGAGACTGTCAACTATTGAGGAATCCATGTTGAAAAAAAGAAGAAGACACCGAGTGGTGATAAATCTGACAGCTCCCATGTTAAAGTATAGGACGAAACTTTTATGGCTGGCCCACAGTTGATACGTTGTGGATGCGTTTGCGTGAATTTGACAGTTTTCCCATAGGTTTTCTGTCAAATTTACGTCAACACATCCGCAACGTATCTATTGTGGGTGACCCTTTAAAATGCTTCTAGAAAATTCAAATGAAGTTCTAATTAATAGCGGTTTGTTGTATGATGTAAGAAAAATCCAAAACTTCTAATAAAGATATTTTCAGCGAAATTAAAATAAAATTAAAATAATGCTCCTATTGTGCAGTTTCAGATTTTTCTTACATCATACAATAATCCGCTATTAAATAGAATTGCATTTGAATTTTCTAGAAGCATTTTCAAAGTTTCGTCCTATACCTTAACATGGGAGCTGTCAGATTTATCACCACTCGGTGTCTTCTTCTTTTTTCAACATGGATTCCTCAATAGGCGAATCGAATGGTGGAATTTGAAAGTAGATTGTTTACACTTCGTATCCAGCATTTTACGAGTTTTAATGGCGGTCTCGTTTGAGCTCGGTTTCTGTTATGGAGCAAGCTATTTGGCGCTTGACTTAGGTCGTTTGACAGAGAATCGACCAAATCTTATCGATTAGCTGTCAAACGCCCTAAGCCAAAAATCGAACCACTTGCTCCCTACCAGAAACCGAGCTCAGCCCAGACGGACATAAGTACTCGTAAAATGCTGGATAAATATCGCGGGAACGCAATATGTAGGGAAAAATATAATTATATAAAATGTATTTCAAGTCATAAAATATATTGATCCAATGCATTCTTTTTATGCATTGCAGTGATTTAAAAGGAATAAAGCTTAGAAAGGCCTACACTGTAACCGGCCAGTACCAATTAATGGGTAAAAATGTACCCATTTTTTGATAGTATATGAAGTTGTCAAAAAATGGGTACTTTTAAAATCAAGATAATGCGTACTAACTACCCATTTTTTATTTTTTATGAGAGACCATAAGATGGGTATTTTTCTACCCATTAATGGGAAAAAATATCTTATAATTCCGCTGGCTCGCTTTGTATAGTTGAAAGTGCGCTGTTCGAGAATAATAAAACTTCGAGTCGGAATCCTGTCCACGAAAACGCGTAGAATATAGAAGAACTGAAGGCTAAATTGAATAGCGAAAGCTTCCAAATACTGAGAGGTATGTTAATAATTTGATTTAATAATCTAAAATACTAAAATTTCATCAGCAGAATCGTACTTTCCAGAATCACTGCGTGGAACATTGATAATTTTTAACCAGAGCTTAACCCGTAACGCTGGTAGATCACCTTTTCGTGGTGCGTTACGAGGTATCAGATCTACCAACGAACCCTAGGCCTAATTAATTCAAACTAGGGAACATACTTGTTTTTGTAGTAAAAGGAACGTATAATTGGCCTTATTAAATTTTATGTCTTGTGAAAGTGACAATTTTGGTTGTCACTGAGAATTATTTAAACAAATGTTACAGGTTAGTCTTCATTTATGTGAATTCTCATTTTCTATTTGATGTTCTATAGTATGAATTGATTAGGACTAGGGTTCTGATGTTACCGTGTATTTTGAGCTATTGTTTGTTTTGTTGCAAATGTCTCGGTTTTGACTGATAAAGGGGCGCGCTTTGAAGAGTGCTATCGCTCACAAAGGTTTAAACAGCGGAAACTTTCAACTTAAACCTCCGATTCATTGCCAACAATGAATGATGATGAATTATTTTAATGGAAATAAACACTTTTCAGAAAGTAGTATAAAACTTTAATAAAACAAGATTTGTTTTGTGTACGGAAGCTCTGTTTTTTCTTCGGTTTCAGATATAACGCCAGATCAGTAATTTGATCTACTGTGCATAGCCCCGTATCCTTTGTTTGTATAAATATTGTTTCATCATTATTAAGAAATGATGAAGCATTCGTTGTTGTTACAGTTGTCATTGTAACAAATAAATTATCACTTCAACGCCTAATAATGATGAAGTAACTCGACATGCACTAAACAAAGGATACGGGATATACTACAATAGATCAAATTACTGGTCGCAGTGGTTTATGTCCCGAACAGAGGAAAAAAACAGAGCTTCCGGTACACACAAAAAATAAATCTTGTTTTATTAAAAGTTTTGCCCTTTACTTCTGAAAAGTGTTTATTTTCCATTAAAATGAAAGTTAATTATCTATAACGAAAGTTTTTCGTTTGATTTGAAAGTGTTATGTTTCGGTTCAGAGTGTAAATTTGCAAGTGGTTTCTTTACAATGAAAATTGTAGAACTGTCAAACTCACCAACACAAAAGCAATTCGTCGTCGTCGTTGTCATTTGCAATTTTCGAATGTTGTTGTTAAATGTATCGAAAATAAAACTGATGCACCAGTATTTAAATTATATAGAAAAACAGTAGTGACCTAAGTTGTTTGCTAAAATGTTGTCGTTACGAATAAATAGATATAGTAACTGCGATCTATTGTGTTTGGTGCTAACTAATATTCAATATCATAACAAAAAAATTTATCACGAAAATGGGTATTTCATACCCATTTTACATACCAAATATTTGAAAAATGTGTATTTCCATACCATTTCCAAACAAACGCTGAAAAACAAAAATACCCGATAGCCCGACGTACAGGCTGTTTACCCATTAAGGCTGGGCTACAATAGGAAAGCGTAACGAGCGGCGCGGCAGTTTTGACACAAAATATATGGATTAATCGTCAAAGTTGCCGCAACGCGCCGTTGCGCTCCTCATTAGAAGCTACCTTTAAGGGGTAATATCGTTTTACCCATTAAAGGAGCAACCGTGATATTTTTAACACCATTTATGGGTACTGGTCGGTTTCGGTATATAATATGCTTCTCAGCATTGATTTTCCGGTGTACCTGATGGGTAACTTCTGCGAGAAGTAGCAAGTGAACACCGGAATGTTTTGTTTTGTTCATCAACCGCAGAAAATAATGTTATTTAATAATACTATTAATTTTTAATAATTGTTTTGCTAAAAGCTGTCGTCTGATGGTGGTTATTTATAAAAATAGAGTTCATCGACCTTTAAGTACTGATGACTGCTGAATGAGTTCCGCGTGAGGTGATTTCGTTTGACTGGCTGAAGACGTCGTTGCACTCGCCGATGCATCTGGCTACACCGGCGGAGATCGTCAAGGTTGCTTTACGCTAACTATTGCCCCAACTGCATTCTGGTCCATGGCTGTTTTTTTACGACTCGTTTAAAAAGCCGCTGTGTGAATTGGCGCGATTTTCGTGGAGAACTTTTCAAATAACGCTGCAGTTTCAACAGGTAATGTGGTTTACGTTTTCCGTATTTTTATTCAATCAAATTATTATTGACGGACCTGAAGGAGTCATTTCTGCAGCGGTGTCGTTTGTATTTTGTGCAGCGATTTTCATTTTATCATGACGCTCAGTTTATAGACACTCAAGTTATAGACCGGACAACGCCGCCATGTTGTATCCAACACGAACATTTTCGCATTTCATGATTTGGACAGTTGTTTTTGGATATATCAATCAGCAACCCACGTCCGGTCTATTACTTTATGTTTTATAATTAGCTACTATCATGGAACCGTTTGGCCTATAATCCGGTGTTATAAATGATTCTTTTTTTCAGTAACTGAAGGCATTTTAAAGTGAAGCTAAAGCTTCGACGAAAGTATAATAAATAGCTCAAACCATAAGATATTCTTAATGAATTCGTGTTTGAACGGCGTTCACACACGAGGAGCGTAACGGCGCGTTGCGGCAGCTTTGACAGTTAATCCACATATTTTATGTCAAAACTACCGCATCAGTGCCGTTGCGCTCCCCATTGAGCCCAGCTCAGTTGGAACCAGTTCTAACCCAGATACCCGAACATATTGTCATTGCAACTTCAGCCGGATGAGTTACAAATAAAATCATACATACTAATGCGAACTCACAACGTTTAGAACTTTAACTTTATTGGCAGTTTGAACTGAATCAAAACAACGCTATTTGGCATCGACTTTTTGCACAGTAGCTGCTTTTCAGATCACAGCGTTAGCGTGTTTGACTTATAAGTAACTGGGGTAAAACATGGTGATTTTACCGTAACCCACACTTTCATATTAGGAAGGAATGAGTAGAAGGAATCGCCCAGTATTCAGTAGGAGCTTCCTGAATTTTATACCGTCTCATGCGGGTTTAATGGGATTGAACGAAACAACAACATGCTGCTTCCTCCAAAAAGGTGTACACCAAAGCTAGAATAAGATGTTGAATTTGCAATTCTTTTATCACCAAGGTGAGCTGTAATTATGCAAACAAAAAGTATTATTAATTGTGCAAATGAGCAGATGTGCTTCATACTTAATTTATCGTTTTGAGAATAGTTCTTTATAGTTATTTTAAAATAAGTACCAAGGTTCCAATAACAATTGACCAAGAATTCCACAAAGTGTGTCGTCAATTTTCGGAACAACGGTACTGGAAGCATATGAAAAACTTTAATTATTACAACAATACTTTCGAGGTAACCAGATATGATACTGAATTATTTAGTATAAATTGTGAGATAATTTATGGGCTGAGTGGTTAGGCATTTATTTGAAAATCAAACTCATTTCAGAGTTTCTTTCAGCACCAAACGCTACCACCGCTATGGACGTCGGTGACTAACAACCACTTGCAATCTTAAATGTTCTATTATTGTAATTTAATCTGTCGCAAAATACATCTACCACAACAAGCATGAAAAGGCACCTGGTCTAATGTAGCAACAACGCGAGTAACCGATGGCATCATCCGTCATCCGGGGGACGGAAACTATTTTTTCAACAATTCTGCAAAACCATTTTCTTTGAAAGGGCGTCGAGTTGATCCGTAGCATGCGAGTGTGGCGGACTTTATCATGCTCTGACGAGCGCTAAACTGAACCCGTAACCGCACACTTGCTCACGAATATGTGGTGGCGTGCGCGAAAAGTGCATCGGTCGGAAAGGCGCGCAAAATGCATCGCCGCAGGTCTGCCTGGTCGGTCATTGCGTTGCTTTCGCTGTTTCACCTGGCGTACTTCGCGATATCAACATCTCAACCACTTATAGCTTTCTGACGGGCAATTCAAATACAACTTTGCAATAGCGACCAGTAATAACAACACGATCTGCCTCAAAAAAGGCAATGCATTAAATTTTCATAATCATAATATATAATCATAACCTGCCAGTCAGAAAACCCATAGCAAATAGGCTCATCTTCCTCGATGATAGGCATACAGGCCAAAGAGCTTGCCGTTCGCACGTTCAGCTGCTTTAGGCTCTCCGGTCTTGTGGCAACGGTGCCGGTGTCGTTATTCTAACTGCATCGTCACTAGCACAAGGTTCTTCACTGCTCCAGCAGCTTTGTTGAGAACTGTTGCATAACATTCAACACCGGACAAATTGTTCGTCATGTTTTGGTTTGTCGGAAGTTGGTCTGCTAAAGAATTGTTCCTTGGCAGAACTGGAAGCTTCGTCCAGGAGATGGATCGCGTCTGGCATCCCTCTCATATCGCCATGACACACAGCTGATGTTTTCGGAAGAAGCGAATCGCTGATTTATTCTGTCTAAACACAATGATAACGGCAACGAAAAACGGCAAAGCCCGATCTGGACTATGACTGCTTTGCCGTTAAACATGCTAGAACCAAGCCGGTTCTAATTGACATATCGAAGTCATTTACAGCAACTGTCAAAATTGCCGCTTTCCGTTCCGTTTCCACGCCAGGTGTTTGGGTAAGGTAACTCTGTTGTGACGGGACTTAACTGGCAATGCTAAGTGATTCTTGATCTAGTAGTCGTTTCCATTTTCGCATCTGACGTTAACCAAACCAGCGAAGTCGGAAGATGGTAAACACGAAAACCACCACCGTCGATAACCCTGATTGGTTCTTGCCCCACAATTCTGCCAGTTGCTCTTTGTGTTCTTTGGGGCTCTCCGCCTGCGAATTCGCTGGTCAGCGGCCGCTGTGGGTGCCGCTGACTGGATGATTTTCTTTCTGTGTTTGGGGCCGCGACGTCTGCAATCGATAGACCAACTTATTAAGCACACAAAAGATCAAGGCATCCTACGTTGTTTGTAAACATTTTTCAGTGAGGAATCACTGTCTGCATTCCCATCAAATGGCATTCACAAATGGCAGATTGCGGTTTTTTGTAGTTAATCAAGAGAGAAACGGATTTCTGTCTGTCTGTCTGTCTGTCTGCCTGCCTGCTCGCCTGCCTGCCTGCCTGCCTGTCTGTCTGCCTGTCTGTCTGGCCCTGTCTGTCTGTCTGTCTGTCTGTCTGTCTGTCTGTCTGACTGTTCACTGTGGTTCGAAAACTCACTGAACTGGGATCGGCGTGAAATTTTGTATGCAGAGGCTTTGGGGCCGGGAAAGGTTCTTATGATAGTTAGAGAACTTTCCTTCTGGGAAAAGGGTTCCATACAAACAGAAGCACAAAATTTGTGTTACACCCTGAGAGCGATCAAGCAAAGGAACCAAATTACATGGAAGTTTTTAGATACAGAGAAATGGTTTTTATAAGAGACAAAGACCCTTCCTCTCAATTAAAAGGGAGGCTCCCACAAATAAAACAGAATTTCAAGGTCTGCAGAACCGAATTGGAAGCAAACGGAACCAAATTTGCATGTAGGGTTTTCTGGAGGCAACTTTTTTCATATGTTTGAATCGTCCTCTGTGAAGGGTGCTGTCATACAAATTAAACTAAAATTTTCTATAATTGACTTTAATAAGCAATGGAACCAAATCATACATGCGGGGATTTAAAGGCAAGAAATATTTCTTCGATAGTTCGAGACCCTCTTCTCTCTCTGGTAGGGGGGCCTCATAAATGAAACAAAAGTTTAAGCATTACTTATGAACTAATCATAAATGGAACCAAATTTGGCAGGCATGAAGGCAAGAACATTTCATAGTGACTGACACCTCCGCCCTCTGGGAGAAAAGGCTCTATACAAATGAAGCACACATTTGTGCACAACTCTGAGAATTAATCAAGCTTTGCAGTCCCAATCAGCGTGAAGGTTTTTGAGGAGCGAAATGTTTCTATAGAAGCTTGATTCCTGCGCCATCTGAAAGGGGGCCAAAGAGGGGGAATGAAACAATAAATTTAACAACTCGAGAACTTATCAAGTTAATGAAACCAAATCATGTGGAGTTTTTCGAAGGCAAGAAATGTTTCTATTGTATTTGAGACTCCTCCGCTCACCGAAAGAGGGGTCTCTCATACAAATGAAACACGAATTTCGCAGAACCCAAAAGAAACAACTGCTAAACAGAACCAAATTTCAGCAAGTATGGAGGTTTTGAAGGAAACAAATGTTTCTAAGGTGGTCAGAACTCTCCATCTAAAAGGGAGACTCCATGAAAAATGAAACATAATGTTTAGCATAACTCGAGAGCCAATGAAGCAAATGAAACCAAATTTGGCATCACATCGCTTTGTTCCTGCTCAAAGTGCCTGCAAGTCTTCTTTGGATTATCGCCCACAACCTGCTGCTGACAGTTGCAGTTAAGCCTTCTGAAAACAACATTGGTTTCATGCCAGCGATCGAGCCCAACCAATCCTGCAGACCTTTCGTCTCTTGTCTGCGGAATGGTGAAGCTGGATCTCAGGTCGACGTTAGCCATACGAATTTCAAAGCTGCTTTTGACCGGGTCCACCATGCTATCTTTCATAAAGCAACAATATGTTTCAAATAACTTAGTTCGTTAATAAATCACTTAACGGGTATAATAATTTCGTGAAGATCGCTGTTTCAGTTTCAACGAGCTACTTTACTAATAGCCTTACTAATATAAAAGTACGTAATATAACCAGGTTGCTCCAATTTTCATTACCGGAGTTTAACGATACTCTACCCAACTGCAAAATGTCTTGTGCAGATTACGAAAATTTATGGCCAGTAAATGCTTACGACTACAGCACTGATTGCCACATCACAGCACTTTATTGTAGCTTAAAGAGTGGTGTCAGGAATTTTCACTCGAGGCAAGGCAAATGCTCATTATCACATTCCATCGAAATTGCAAACCCAATGCATTTGATTACAGTAATAAACAATCGACCTTCATAAAAGCTGATACCGTTCGGGACCTTGGAATCACGCTTGACTCGGTTTAATATCAGACAAAACAAATGAGATGGATATGACGCGAATGTGCCAACAGATGATTGGTTTACGTTTAAGATCTCCGACGTGGTTTTGTGAACCCACCTGTTCAGCATTGTACCGTTTCTCGGCGTCGTATCTGGGAGTTTGGAGCTCATGGTGCCTACCAAAGAATCTGATTGGCGGATTGCCGTTATAAGAAGGAAATTGTGTTATGCTTCCGTCATCTGCTCTGGAACGGACCCACAATCTCTCCAGCAGGATCGTTGCTCACTCTTGCATGAAACATTGGATCATAGGCGTACAGTTAGCGTGCCAGCCTCGCTGGAAAAGCGCCGTTAGGTGAAATCGACTTCAAGAATTCTGGCTGTACTCTTTAGTCAGACCTAAATACACCATTCAACTGACTATGTCGCGCTTCAATGAACTCTACGCTCTGTTTGACTTCAACTGTTCTGCTATGAGACCTTCCTGCTCACCGGATTCAGCGTAGTTGGATAGAGACCCGCTAGTTCAGAAATGGTGGCATTTACTAAGTACTCGTATAAATGGCGAAGATACCAGTCGACTGATTCCACTGGCTGAAAAATATTTGACTTACTGGCACCAAAGTAATTGTAATTAGTTTTGTTTTACTTGCTTAAAATTTCTTCAATCATACTATTGTTTTATAGTGAAGCAGGATATACGACCTTAGATGGCAAAAGCAAATCTTTAGAGGTACAGAACAACATATCGGAACCATGCGCGCAAGTAGAAAAGAGCCAACAAGTGGAAAAAAGTTTCAAAACGTCGCAGAACAGCATGAATGCACATCATGTATTGGCGGTGATGTGGCAACAGCAGTAGCAACGCTGATAATAATAATAATGGTAACAATGACGGAATCCTGATGTCAACAACGCACAGCGTGTCGTTTGGTAATGCCCTCTCCCGTTGGACAAAGACCTCCTGGTGCAGCAGTCAAAGAATGATTCTCAGGGTCTTCACATCAGGGCGTATTAAGTTTTAACTAGGAGAAACGTGAACCCATACCCAGCCGAGCAGCTTACGCCACGAATGCCCAACTTCATCCTCAAATTGGAGCTTTCGGTCGGTGTTAAGGACATAATGTCTCTTCTTCATCGTGTTCTTCCAAACGAACGCATTTTCAACAGAACTGACGCACTCTGAAGAGGAAGAATGTTTAGAATCCAGTAATTCTAATAGTACTGACAAGTTCTTAAACCTTTCTTCACACTCTAATGCGACTGAACTGCTGATATATTGTCAGAACTTAAATCCTATGAAAAGCTCATCCAACAGAAAACCTGAAATACAGAAGTCTCCTTCAGCCACACTTTGAAATAGCCGAAAAGTACGCGAAGCCGGGTCGCTTGGTAAAGCGGGCCATCTTGTTTAAAAAAAAACCTCGTGAGAATTCTCCAAAAAAAAAAACATCGCAGACAGGCGTTCGAGTTAATCTCATTTACTTGTATAAAACATGACTTCCCTCAAGATATCAAGTAGTAATAACCTAACCGATAGCGCCAGCGATTTGTTTTTATTATCAAAGGGAATATTTGTTGCCAGTCATGCTGTCAGATTTTATGTAGTTGAAATGAACATTTTTTTTATGGGTTTACCTTCACCCGCACTGACGAAACTACCCATGCAGCATCAATCATAGTAACCCATGAGTCAGCAGACACAATTTGACAGCTCTATCAGTCGAACTCTAACCGTGATGGCAAAAACAGTGAAGCAACTCCGTTCAGAAGTGTGCGCGTTCAAGGAACGGCACCCCGCCGCGTCAAAAACGGACATCGTGCGGCACTTTGTGGACGCCGGATACGCCCGTTCCGGCATCTACAACATCTTGGCATTATTAGACAACAATCAGAGCATCGAAAGAAAGCCCGGTTCCGGACCTTGAGCCAAACGACTGAAAAGACCCTCCAAAGGATGCTGAAGAGAAAGACCGAGGGAAAAGTGACTACATCGCTGCGTGCGCTTGGCCGGGCGGTTGGTTCAACCAGCCAAACAGTGAAAAAGTACCTGTCGAACATGAACATACATATCAGGTAGCGGAAGTCGCGACCACTGGCTTCGGAGCTGCAGGCAGTGGCGCAGCGGCAGCGGCTGAATAAGTTGGTCAACTCGATTTTCCCGGCGAATCGCGACGTGGCGGTGGTGATGGACGACGAGATCTATCTCACCCTGGATGGCAACGACTGGCAGGGCACTTCGTATTTTACTTCCCCCACGAAGGAAGTAAGCTCCGAGATGAAGTTCATTTCACACACCAAGTTCCCCAAGAAGGTGCTGCTGTGGCTGATAATCAGCGAGAAGGGATGTCAAAGCCGCTCTTCTCTAGTTCCGAAAGCGATCGTTAGGAGCAAGCTGGAGCGGCTGAATATCGATGTGGTACCCAAGTCGGAGAACCCGCCCAACGTCCCCCAGCTGCGTCCCTTCGAGTATTTCTAGGCCAACTTGAAGCGTAAGATCTACTTCAACAATTTTCCTTCCAACTGAGGAGGAATTGATAAATATGGAGGAAGTTATAATTGATAAATGTAGAAAGAACTCAAAAACATGCCTAGACGCATGTTTTCCTCCACCATGGTAAATGGTCCTGTTAACTGCCGGAAGGCCGCTCGCAAGGGCGTAGAATGTTTTTGCAAGTAAGCTTAAATAATTACCTTCGATGGGAAATTTATCAAAAGCAATTATTTGTCTTAGCTTTTTTTTTATCACCATCCAAAAAAATAGTCCATTTTTTTTAATGCAAACGTTACCCTGCCCTTTGGGTCAGAAAAAGTTTAGGCGACGTTCTGCCAGGTTGGTCGAGGCGGAAGTCAAGTAGGAGTAAGTGATGGCATTCGTTATGTCATTGTTATTTGGATCCCAGTTCTAAAATTCTGCGCTCCTTATTGCACAAACTAGTTCAAATAGGCCTGAACAAAGTGGGGGATTTACGCAGACCACTCGAAGATGTGACATGATGGGACATTTTTACTATTATAGTAATGCATGGTCAACAAATACATTTGAAACTGAATTGATCATCTTATGGTATAACTTAAATATGCTTAATTTCGATGTTCCCTCATTTCACATACGTTGAGCTATTCTGCATAGCCATTTCGTTTTTATAGTATCACTTACTAACGACTACATATCTGTTTCTTTTTCGGTATCCTGAAGTCAACAAGAAAAACCTTCAAGCAGTATTATGGAAAACATGCACTTGATGCTGTAGATCGAAGACTCAGCGATCTAAATCATCAGATGACAACTTCCAACAAGATTGGACAGCTCTAGATCAGCGGTAAGAACCAATCATTAATAATCATTAACAATCAGGTAAGTACTAACTTCAAACATACCATTTTATTTAAGTGAACATGTTGTTTTAGAAATAGTGATACAGGAAGCCCGTCGAAACACTGCCCTAGGGATGGCCTCTCTGCAGCTCATCCTGTTCCATTAATGAATTACACATTGCAGTTTTAACCTGTTTGCAAAGTTGCTGTGATACCAATCTTGTGACTACTCATATAGCATGTACGGTGCCTTAACACACCAGAGACCTGGCTCTTGGCCCCCCGGGGGGTTATACTATTTTTAAATACGAGATTTGACATGGATTTTTTTTTCATGAACAAAATCTCCAGTCGCATAACCGAACTGCAAAGGATTATGATCGACCTATGTTTTCTCCCCTCAATCAGAACGAGACAGATTTAATCAGCCAATGGAGTGGAATTGTAGAACATTTTCGGTCTACGATTTCCCCCCGTTTAACGATAGATGGACTTTCCAGAGCTGAGAGATGTGCTGCTGGTACGAATAATCAGAATTTTTTTCTTAACATCTTCGAGAAGGGAAATGATAGGGAAAGCATCCTACAGGACACTCTCTGGTTGTGACGATAATTTCACCTCCTCCATTAGTGGGATTTGTTATGAATGGCTGTTATTTTGGGCTGCCAAAAAAGTGGACAAGTGAAAAAAGAACTGGCTATGATCAAGAAGGGAGTGGGAGGTGGGATAGTTGTCTTGAAGTGAAACATACGTCCGTTTGGCTACTAGTGAAATCGGAAATTGATTTTCTCTAGAGCAATGCAAATAGTCTTACCTACAAGTTTCTGTTAATTTTAGCCAAGTGAATGAAAAGAATTTCAATTCGACATTTAATTTAAATTCTTCAACGAGCGTCCTTTTTTTTACTTTTCCTTTCGTGTCCGAAAATTCGGAGAAAGCGAAAGTTTTGCATTGCATAATAACGACTCTCGCGAGCGAAAACAAGCCTCCCGGTGCCGGATCGTGTCTGTCTCGCAGCTCAACTGCAACTGCACCGTCTGTTCTCTCAACGCATTCACTCGCTGCAACGTTGTGACGCAATGCACCAGGTAAGTTTTGCCGTGCAAGTCAACTGTTTCAACTTGTAGTCAAAGTGCAAGTACCTCGCAATCTTGCTGTGTTGATGCACTTTTATACGCTTTATGCAAGTCGTCTCGTCGATTTTTATATGTATATTTAAAAGCTGTTTCCCACTTGGATCATCCCCACCTTTGTCAGCCAGTTGTTTGAAGCAAGTTTTCCCGATATCCCCCACCCACCCAGCGTTCGTTGGTAGATAGTTGTATCGATGCAACGATGCAGCTGAGAAAACTAGCCCTAGTCATATCTCGAGATGTGTGAACTACCTCTTGTGAGCGTTGTTCGTAGACTGCACTCGAAGGTACCAGGTAAGTGCATCAGACAATTGCAGTTTTTTCAAGGCTAACAGCCTTCGAATGCAACTTGGCTTCATCGTCGTCGTCGTCGTCGGCGTTGTTGTCTTCAGCTCGTACATATAGTTTTACCCCCACCACGTACCCGGTATGAATGTCGGAGCTTTTCCTCCGAGAGCTCTCGGAATCTCGAAATGCATCCACGGAAACATGGAGCTCTGTTGCGAATTTTTATCTATTGAACTAGCCAGACGGCTAGATAAACGTGACCGGGGTGGAAAAATCAACAGAGCTCGAAAGGAAAAGCGAGACGTGCGGTGGATAGTTTTCTAGGATTTTGCTTTACGGATAAGGGGAAAATGCGGAAAAATCGATTGCAGTCGTCGGGTGCGGCTGAGAATGGGAGGAGGAGGAGGGGGTTCTCTATCGTAGTTCGAGCAACGTACCGTCGTCGTGCCAGTCGAATAGGCGAGAGAGGGAGCTAAAGCATGCTCTAGTTCAAAGTTGTATGACGATACTGTCGTTGCACTTGCAGAGATTACGTGTATGTACTGCAGCTGGTGCGTGACTTTTTTATTTTGCGCTAACCAGATTGAATACATGTAGAAGGTTTTTGTACGGTAAGATTTATTATATTAGCTATATTGCGAATGCTGGTTTCCTTGATTTGTTGTGTATGTTTGGTTTGATCTGTCGGTCTTCCCTGGTTTAGTAATTCTTTCGGTTTGAATCTTTCCTTGACTTGCCTGGACGAAGATTTTCATAGACATATCTATGTTCTGCTCTTTTTATTCATTGATGAATTGTTCCATGTTGATATATGTCTAGCAAACATCAAATCTGAAAAGTACCCAATGCATTTCGACATGAAGTTTTCATAAAGGCCAATGTCGCAAACGCAAACAATCAGCCTTATTCTGCGTGGCGTGTAAGTCGAGACGACTCGCTCTCACATACGAGATGACAATTGTCGCCTCGTGTGAGGTGACTCTCCGTTTGATTTGCACGGAGAGCCACCTCACACCAATGACTTCCCGCATAAGCAACAACCATAAGAAGTGCCTAACCACCAATTCGGGGTATCATCTCAACTATAAGTGGTATGGTCACACCATCTACAATATCGTTCCTGAATGGTGCATATTTTTTAGGGTTGCAGTTGCCACATTTTTTTCATGGTCAATCTGTATTTTTACATCCAAAAATCTTTTTTATCTGTATCCGACTGTTGAAAATCTGTAAAAAAATCGGTATCATATATTTAACTATCGTTTGGTTCCCGTTCACTGGTTGAAAAATAACTTTGTGTGCATCGCATTTGAACCAAATAGAGTAACGGGATGTGGTGTTGCCTAGCTCCTTTATTCAGCCTATGTACCAAATATTTCATTAATTCGGCGATAATCAACAAAATCATGTTTCTATCAAGATGACCGATTTATTTCGAAGCAATTGAGATATCGCGGGTCGCGGGTCGCGCTGCCTATACTGCGTTGGTGGGACTGCCTCCTAAGGTATAGCTGACGAGATACAGCGTTTCTTACTCAGCCGCTGTTTGAGCCGCACCTCCTTGGTGGAAAGATGCTCGGCACGCACCTCCTCAATCTAGCTGATGTCAGAAGGACAACAGTGCCCAGGCTGCACTACCAGCTAAGTACGCAACCCTTAGCTGGCGGTTTTTGTCATCTGTTGACCCGTGGAAGCATGAGGTAGGAACTTGTGAGGACCAGAGCTATGTTGCGGGGACGCACGCTCCATCACAGTTGTCGACTCACCATTTTGCAGCCCTTCTAATTTCTAGTTACAGGTATTCCACTAAACCGCTCAAACCCTCTAGGATACATAAAATCGCCTATCTATCACGTGGGATGCAGTTGCATCCATGAATGATCCAATTTGGTGCTGACATTACATCCATATCACTCAAAAGTTTCTGACTTTATAAAATGAGTTGTGTAACTTTTCGTGATGCATACTACCAAATGGCTCATTAAACTTATCTAAGCAAGTGTACCACTAGTTAAATACCGTTTCTAGCCCAAATACTTTATGAGTTTTAATAAAAAAATGTCATCGATCGTTGCATATTAGGCTGAGTCAAGGGACACTTTATACTTACAAAATGATCAGGTCAGGCAAATTTTTGATCAACTTTGTAGTGCTCTTACTTCATGAAATATTATCCGATTTAATTAAAACAAGAAGCATTTGACTAGAAAATTAATGATGTTTTATATCTTGGTAACATAATTGGCCATGGTCCTCGGACACCGGAGTTGTTCCGGGGTCCGGAAAGTTGTTCCGGGAATTTGTGATGAGATTTTGTACAAGATGCCGTTGCCTAACAATTTTTTTTCAGCAAACACACGTAAAGACAAAATATTTTTTAGGCGAATGAAAAATTTATATCAAGACTCGGCCTTGAATTGACCGAGATATGGTGAGATATGAAATAGATTCTGATGAAGGGTCTTGGATGCGGTTAACTCTTCATTTTACTCAAAACATGCCAAGTGACAGCTCTTTCTTCTTAGTTTTTCATCACAAACTTTATTATAAACTAAAAGTGGATCATTGACTATATTGGCCACTCCCGGAACCACCGGAACGTCCCCGGGGGAACCTGTAGTAGGTACCAGTTAGGCATTTATCTCAAAACATGCCGTGCGGCAGCTCTATCTTCATGATTTTTCATAATTATGATTTTGATAGACTTGAGAAAGCCATTGGCTATATTGGCCACTCCCGGAACATTTTTGGGGGAACCTGTAGTAAGGATCAATTACGATTTAACCCCAAAATATGGACTATAAGATTCACTGGCTTGCAATAATTCGATTGAGTATAGGGAAGAGTGGGTTTTATTATTAGCGAGTTGGTCCTCTTTCCGCTTCTAGGACGGTTTCAATCTGCCTGGGGATGGAGTTGTAGAGGGTTTGAATGACGTCCAGTGGTATTTTATACCACTCGTTGATTAAAGTTTTCTCCAATTCCTTCAAGGACGAAAATCTAATAGTACACGCTGAAAACAACACTCGGTTGTAAATCATCCAAATATTTTCTTATGGTAGATAAAGACATTTCCAATCAATTAAATTCTTAAAAATATTTCGAATAACGCAGTACTCCGCTTGAAGCAAAATATAGCATTATTCAAATCAGTTCGTTGGTTTTTATTGTTCTAATCAAACTGATTTTTTTTATTGGAACTAAACAAAAAAAATACCGAAAATCTGTGGATTATTCCAAGTTTGCAGCTATGCAATAAAATATTCAACGTAAAAGTAAAACAATATTTTGCAAATACTATTAATATTACTTGGCTTTAGAGTGCACAGCGAACGATCGGATTGTATTTCATTTGGTGAGCTGAAATAGGTAGAAATAAAAGTTCATGAAGAATATAAGTTCAATTTGTGCATTGCTCACTAAATCAAGATATTAATGAAAACGATCAATATATAAATTGTATGCTTGTTCTTGTTGTTGTTCGTATTATACAAGAACCGGTAGCTTATGCTATCGATGCAATAACATTGTCTAACCTCAAACCTTAGAGTCAAAGTATATGAATCGGAAATGAATAGAAGTAGTCCATAACAGTTAATTATTGAGATAGATGCTGTCCACCGGGGGTGCTTGGATTGACTACTGAAAATTGTCCATCCCCCTGTCATCATTTAAGACCTGCGTTTACACAATTTGCAGTGGTTTTATCAAGTTATTCAGTAGGATTAATAATAATAGCCAAAGCGTACTAGACATACAAAAACAAACATTGTATAGATTGATGCTATCCACCGAAGGTGACTTAACCGATGTTTATGAAGTTTGAATACAGAATTGAAATGGATGCTGCCCACCAAGATTAATTTGCTTGATGCCTTCTTCGAAACGCCCATCCTTCCGATACGTCGATGAATATTTGACATATTCTGTAGGCGGCACAATGAGAGTTCCAAATATGGTTATGTAAACATGATCATGAAATGCAACAAAAGAGAGGATTTTTCACAAATCAGTAAAATCTGTATTTTTGCCAAAAATCTGTAATCTGTATATACAGAATTCTGTATCCAAAAACTGCAAAAAATCTGTATGATTACAGATAAATCTGTATATGTGGCATCCCTGCGCAGTAGCCACAACAATATTAGTGAAATGAGCAAAATTCGCTCACCACTGCACTCCTTGCGCACGCTACACAAAAGCTCGCAAAGTGCTACGTCATACTATTTATTTTGATTCGTTTGCTCCGTGCAAGTTTATTGTATGCGCTAAAAACCTAATTTTTCAACCGATTCCAGTCTACCGATGATGGAAAATTGGCTCTATATCGCTACTCGATTGTCAAGGCTCAGCGTTTGAAAGTTTGTGTGGCAAAAATTCGATTACCTCAGTTAAATTCATTATAAATTATCCATGTTACCGGTAGAAAATGCTTCTGCTCAATAAATGGCATTTGTATCATGATTATCTCTACAATTCAGCATTCATAATAAACGTTTGAACCGATTTTTTTAATCTGAACCTATGCCCGCCAATAGAAAGTTCAATAGTGTTACGTCATCACTCGTCGGCTCAGCCATGTTTACATTATTTTTGCTTCCAATACAAGCAAGCAATACATTGTCCCAGCCCTTATATAGACGTCATTGGGTAATAACTCTCTGCATCTGTTTCTGGTGGTATTTGGTTTGTATGAGCATGCAGATCACAGAAAATTACGCTAGAAGTCATTGTTTGCAAATGTTACTTTCCACTTTTTGACTATTTTGTCTAGACTTGTTCTATCATATCGCGAAAGGATTTCGAAGTAGATACACGGCGTCGCGTTATTGTTTTGTTTTGCCTGCTATCAAAAAGTGTCGTGACAGCATAGTTTCGTTAAAATGGCCCTATAGAAAAATTAGGTTGTCAGAAGTCACAAGGCATCCCGAGTAGAAGTATTTTTGCGTGAGTTTGTCTTGATCAAGGCTGTCAATGAATGAATCAAGCATGTATGAATGTAGGATGAATACGGAATCTTGTAAGATGCAAATATCTTGTTAGGCTAGCTATCCGCATTAAGCAAGGTGTTTGATTAGATTATTTTTTATAAGGAATACTAGGCAGCACTAGTTTCGTTAAAACAGTTGAATCGCGTTGCGTAGAGAGAAGAAAATGTACAGTTTTTCGCATATTAGCCGCCATGTACGATACCGCCCCTGCCCTTCGGTTCAGAAAGGGGTATGGGCGCGTTCTGCCAGTTTGGTCGCGGCAGATTTTAGGTGTGAATAGGCTGCAACATAAACGTTCAAAAATGCCTGAACCAAATGGACATCTTGTAATGACAACTTGACGATGCGATGGGGGATCATTGTCCTGATATTCCCAAATGTAGCACGTAGTAAAATGTCTCTTGTCTTCTGAGTAAACGAGTGGAAACTTATCGGGAATGATCTCTCATATGCCATTTTGAACGGCCGTTGTGAGAATATCACCAAGAAAATCTCACATGCGCATAGCATGTTACCAGTTACTAATGCTTCTCTCCTTTCTCCTGTTCTCTTTCCTATCCCATGGCCGTGAGCGGTGTCTTATGACACATTGTGAGTCTCGATATGCGCTACCAAAGTCAGCTCTCCAAAAGCACAAACACCGAGACGATAATATGGACCCTACATCAAAGAAAGGTTGAAGCAGTAAGTGAGGAACGAGGAACCCTAACCAATTTTACTTAAAGCCCAACAAGCTTCAAGGTAAGATGATTTCAATATCAAGGTAAGAAAATCATATTAATTTCTCTGTTTTTTTTCATATATTTCTAGGGTTTTTTTTCATTAGGGCGAATCTACAATTGAGAAATTCTCTCCGGGCTCGCTCTCTTTCATTCATTACAGCGCTATTATAAAACTTACGAGGCATTCTTTAGTACAGATCGAAACACAACAGTGTTGGCAGCATACTCTACAAATAGTAGAATGAAAAACGTAAAGGTGATTGGTTTAGGAATGAAAGAGAGCGAGCCCGGAGAGAATCTCTCAATTGTAGATTCGCCCTAATGAAAAAAAAACCCTAGATTTATGTAACATCATATGTTGGGATCAGAGTACCCGATTGTAGTGATTTGGATAGGAAGAGTGGGACTGCCAACTTCCTGTTGTTAACATTTCGTGAATAAAGGGCGGGCTCTTCTCCCCATCTAAGGGGACTTTTTAATTGGCGAGGGCTCGGTTTTGGTGTGGTTTATGCGAACTTGTTTCTGGAAGGAGATTCTCTCTAGGCCCCTGTAGCTTTGGGCTGCGCGTAAGTGTATCTGATTACGGGCCCACAATACGTTTTTGGCCCTTCATACAGGAACATAATGAAACATTAACCACAGTACAACCTGGATGAATTCGTTTAATTAAAATAGTCCAGTGCATAAGCAGTTGCCTTGCTACATTAGATGTTAGTTCACATCATCATCATCATCATTAGCCGCCATGTACAAACCGTATTTTTCCTCCGGTTTGAGTTGTTGTCCCGTGCGTTAAAAGTTCAAAAGTGTTCATCTTCCCGTTTTACAAGTATCGCTGTAAAATTTACAATATATTTTGGGTAAGTTCAGTTCCGTTCCGTTTCATATTTTCAAATTTCAAATTTCCGTGATTTTTTAATTTTGTCCTGTTGAAAGTGTAGGAAACTTAATTAGGAAAGATAAAGTAATAATCAATACAGTTAAAGCAAGGAGAATAGAAGTTCATCTTCGAACTGCTACTCTCGTTATGCTCCTGGTAGACGGCGCAGCAGTTGTGCGATAACTGTCATGTCACTGTTAATCAACACAAAGCCTAGCACATAACCTGAAAAGTTTTGTTTGTTTTCCTCTGCACTTACTTTTTATACCAGCTGCCCATATAAACTTTTACACACGTTGTTCAAGAAAAGGTATATGGACAACAATGTCTGTTCTCTGTGGTTAAAGGTTGATGAGGATTAACTTAATGTGTCGACCATGTTTAGTTGTGAGAGTTTCATAGAATCAAAAAAGAAGTTTTCTGTCGTCGAGAAATAAGAAGAGAGATAGTTCTTGTAAACATATTTGAAACGATCAGTGACCAATGTTTTCTGACACATTTAATGAAATTTTTGTAATTTAAATTTTATTTTGTTTTTTATATGTTACCGGTTGCTTAGTGAGGTTCAATCAGAAGTGTTTCGAAGCTTTCCAGAAAAGCTTCATAATTCAACTGGATTAATAAAGCGTTACATCTCGTAATACCTTATTTAGACCGACTGTGTTTTCAGCACGGACAGAAAACAAAACCTCCGGGTTGGGCTGAGGGACAGCAATCTCTGTGAGCAAGGTTGCGGCTTATCATTTTTGACTTATCCATATTCATTTGCCGATAGTTCTTCTCAAAAGCTCAATTTCAAAATATAATGTATGATGAACTTATGGTGCTTGAGTAGACCTACAACTTGGTCTAACAATACATAGCTCTATCTCTTATATCTGAGGAATAAGAGCGTATATTCGCAGTGATCTTCGCGATGATATTCGCGGTGAAGATCACGCGATTATCATCGTGAAGATCACTGCGAATATACGCTCTCATGTCGAAGATATAGGAGTTAGAGCAATGTACTGTTAGACAAAGTTGTAGGTCTACTCATGCACTACAAGTTCATCATACATCATATTATCAAATCGACCCTCTAAAAGGAAATATTGGCAAATGAATATGCCTGAGTCAAAAATGATAAGCCGCAACCCTGTCTGTGAGTGTGGACAAGGCTATCAGGACGCAGATCACGTTATTTGGTCTTGTGCTGGGCATCGTGGAGTCAGATCGGGGCTTTATGATTCCCTTCGGGCTCGAGGTAGACAACCCAATGTGCCAATTCGAGATATTGTGGCTGTACGTGATTTGGAGTACATGAAACTCATTTATGTGTTCTTGACTAACATTAGCCTTAGATTGTAGTTAGTTTAACCTGTTTTTTTTAGTATAAGTTTTTTTTTATCTGTGATTGTATGTGTGTGTTTTTTTCTTTTTCAAAAAATGTTCAAGTCAAAAGAAAACCATAAATTGTATAGTTATAAGTGTTCAGATAATTTAGAATTTAAATTTAATGTGTTATGTAAACCATACTTTAAATTCCCACCCTCTTTCCCATCCGTAATTTGTAATTCCTATTAACCGTGAGACGGCCGCGAGTAATCGGTTCTATCCCCCTAACTTTAGTTTTAAGATAAATCTATATAATAAAAATGAGTTGGGGTTTTCTTTGTCACGATTTAACTCGCGAGCGGAAGGACCGATCGGCGTGAAATTTTGTATGCAGAGTTTTTTGGGACCGGAGAACAGGTTTGAGACCCCTCCCTTCACTGAAAACGGGGGCTCCCATACAAATGAAACACAAATTTCTACACAACTCGAGAACTAATCAAGCAAAAGAAACCAAATTTAGCATGTGTGAGTTTTTGAAGGCAAAAAAGGTTGTTATGGTAGCTTAAGAACCCTCCCCGTCATAAAAGGGGGGGCTCCCATACAAATAAAACTCAATATTCTGCATAACTCGGGAACTAATCAAGCAAACGGAACGAAATCTAGCATGTGGTGGTTTTTTAAGACAAAAAATGTTTCTATGTTGGTTTGAGACCCCTTCCCATCCTAAGGGGGGATGGGGGAGGGCTCCGATACAAATGAAATACACTATTCTGCATGACTCGAGAACATAAAACAGGAAACCAAAAGCTCACAAAGCTTACAAAAAAAATCAAAAGTTTACCGAAGTTAGATAAATATATAGATATTTGTATAGAACTTGATGCAGAAATATCATCAGGATATGAATGGTAGAACCAGACAAGAGTAGAAAATAATATAAAATCCGATCCAACGACGTTCTTTAACTTTACGAAGGGAACAATGAAAACGTGTAACTTTCCATCCCCCATGCAATTTGAAGAGTTTGATGGTTCTGATAGCGGAGAAATTTGTAATCAGTTTACACACTTTTTCCAAATTGCCTAAGACAGTCGAAGGATTTTTTTGCTCGTGGGCTCGTGGAGTCGCCAGTCCCTTATCATTTGAAAACATGCGGCCTTCTAAAGGCCTTCGTATCACATTACATTACATTACATTACAACATTCTTTAGGTGCAATGGGTAGAGGAAATTTGGTGGAAGCTCCAAATACTGACTTCAACAAAGCGTTTGATAGAGTTGACATTCCAATACTAGTTTTCAAACTTACGCGTGTGGGTTGAAACAGATCACTAATAAAATGGATCGTATCTAATTTGACAGATAGAACACAGGTGTTACGTTTCAAAGGAAAGATCTCTAAAGCAGTTAATGTCACCTCAGGAGTTGCAAAGGGGTCTCTTTTACGACCTCTTTTATTTATTATTTTTGTTGATAATGATAATCTTGTGTTGAATCATCTAAACGTTATTATCGATGGTTATGATATGAAACTGTGTATGGAAATCTGTAGTAGGTTATATTTGCAACATTTTCAGAGTGAAATCGATATCTAGACTAACATTTGAAAAGGGCGGAAGAGCCAAAATGTAAACAAATCCTATTATATTATATTTAGATTTAACAATTTCAGAACAACTAATTTACCTTGACAATGATATCAAAATCAATTATGCACATTCTTAAACAAGAAAATAATTCATGGCGTTCTTCCGAATCACACATTGCTTTAGTTATTTAGCTGTTCCGCCACTTGTTTTCAGTTTGCTTCAAATCCTGGCAGAAAGTTAAATATTTTAGGCAAAAACTATTCTAATCATCATATACTTATTTCGACTTAAGCACAATATATATTTTCGGATTTTATGCGTAAATATAACTGTATTTTTACTAAAACTTGGAAGTAACCATTACGCCCTAATCACTGAGCAGAAGTCATTTCGCCGCATATTTTCGTCCGTTATAAATTTAAATTGGAATTATGCCGTGGAGATAATGTGGTTGATTTCCATTGAGTGTAGTTACGCCGTCGATAGGTTGCTATGGATAACGTTTCAAGGAGCTTGATTTTGCTTCGCGCTGAAGAAAACAAGTTCAAATCTGAAAATGCCAAGTTAGTGCTGAGACTTTATCAATTAAGTACAGTTCAAAGCGTTAACCTATAATTTTAGAAGCGACAACGGATACAGCGGGTTTATCGACGGCACGGAGTTCAGCTTGAGTGCATATGAGCTAATAAATGGGAACCCTCATATTCCCGCAACTCTTTCACATGCAGGTCCAACAGGGTCCGAATATAATTCCTCCGGCAGATGCACCATTCAAACCACGTCGTACGCACGGTCGATCCGTTTTTGACGTTCCGTTCGTCGAATCGTATCGCATGGATACCGCACTGCTAGCATCTACTACGGAAGGTAAGAACTTTCAATACAAACCGATCCATTTGTTAAGATTTGTTGTTCAAAACCTCCCCCGGCAGAATTCTTCTATACCAGTGCCAATGGTGCTAGCTCATCATCAGAATCCTTCCGTGCAGTTCCGAGAAGAATTCATTCGGCTACAGATTCAGCATTCAGCGAACAACGATTTCATGATCTCAGGCCTTTAGATTTGTCACGAATGGATGAATCGGTTGTATCAGTTGCTGATGTTCTGTCATCGACGCCTATTTCTCAATATGGAGTCCCAAGAAACTTTTTTTTTTTTACGAATTCATTTATTTGTACAGGCTCAATCGAATCAACTTTACAGAGCCAAGTTTTCATGTTTATATACATCAGTTATCTTAGAACTAAGGTTAAGGGGATAGAACCGATTACTCGCGGTCGTCTCGAGGTTAATAGGAATAACAATTTTAAGGATGGGAAAATTGGGGTGGAAATTTTGAACAAAGCAAAGGAACAATGGTTTTCTTATATCTAGAACTTCAAATTACAATTTTTTAATTGAACGTTTTTAATTTAAAAAAAAAAAAATAATAACTTACTCACACACACACAATCACACTCACACACACACAACCACAACCCAAGAAACTTACGACCATTGGATTTATTGATGTCTCGTATTGGAGAATCTCCTCTTGATTGCTCCATCCGTAACGTACAAGTCGAACCTTAACCGAACCCTTAAACTTGGTAGTGAGAACATTGCAACCAAAAAGTTTTACACCGAAGATAAAACGTGCCCTCGACATCACCTGCCGCCGTAAAATCTGTATGTTTTGCCCTAATTAACTCACTTATTAGGTTAGTTGTATTAATTTATCTAATTCTTACAGCTGGGGTGACAACACAATCAACATTCCCTGCAAGGGAACAATTTCAAGGCCATATACCTAATTCTGCGGACTCAGGAAACAATTTACCAGCACTCAATGGAAGTAAAGGCGTCAAAAGGATCTCACCAATTGATGGTATGTTGAGATGTACAATTTATTGAGTGACTATGTAACGAAAAAAGAAATATTTATCCAGCACTATTAGCGACGTTATGTTTAACGCATAGAACAGGAGAAAAATCCTCCATGGTCACCAAAACCGTAATTGATCCAGCCCACAGGTCTCCTCATGCGATGTCGCAGCTTTGGTTCCATCGCGTTGGCTATGTCCATGACTGTAAAACACATGATTAGAATCCAAAAATCCAAATAGTACAATAAGAAAATGTTCATTTGATAGAATGAACTCTTACCTCTAATTTTCCTAGTAGTACCTAGACTCATCTAATTAGTAAAATTAACTGTTTTAGTATGGTAACACTGGGTCGTAATTCCTCGCCACTTGTTTAGTGTTACTGAAGAGCGTAGGCGTAATAAGTTTTTGATGATTCGTCAGTCGTTGCGAATCAAAAACAAACCCAAAAAAGGAGAGAGTTCCTCTCCCATGTGCGCATCAGTAAACAGAGTGCACACAATAGATCGCTAAGAATAAACTATACAAGCCACAGTGGTACATGAGCGTCTTTCCATGCGTCAATTTTTTGCCTGTTGAAGTGGCGGACTTGTTCCGTCGCTACAACCTACCCCGCAGTGCGATGTTAGGCAAAAGATTGACGTCCATGGTTCGAGTACCATTGGATACATGCCCTTTCGCTCAATTTTCAAAAACATCTGTTAATTTTCCTACCTGCCGCACTCTGACGGAACTTTCAACACTTTCTCTTCACATCTTTCATTCTAGCCAAAAACATTGTTGTTCACTCTTGGTGCCTCATGGTGATGAGCGAACATCTCCTTCTACATCACAAAAAATGGTTCATTGGAGCTTTCTATGGAAAATAGGATTTGATTTTCATTTTCCAATCTTTGCCTCCAGTTTTCTCGGTTTGGTGATTTTGGAATACCGCCCTTTTCAAATGTTAGTCTAGATATCTTCATGTCTTCTTCTGATTTGTGATAATAAACTACTTCAGCTTTTTCAACTGAGTTTATATGACCAAATGCAACATTTTAACTATTTGAAAGTACTGTATTTGATCATTGATCACTATCTCCGAACTATAATGTTCATCGATAAGGACTACTGGAGGAACTTCAGAAGTAGTTTTGGGCTGCATTACCACTGATCTGGCAACACTAGTGTGTTTCTTTCCAAAATTGTAAAGAACTAGATCACCGCTGGGATTTGGTAGTTGAAGCTAAACTACATCAAGGTTTTGCCAGTGCCCAGAACAAGAACAATCTACGCTAATCCCTCCAAAACTACGATTGAGGAATCTGCTAAAAATAAGAGTCCGTAGATGCGTTCCTCGCCTTCTGGCAACTTTGCCAGGGGAGATTTGGTCCTATACCCAATCCGCTCAACCAATCGCAATGTTTTGTGATATAGTGG
This sequence comes from Aedes japonicus, assembly GCA_034211315.2. Lineage (NCBI taxonomy): Eukaryota > Metazoa > Arthropoda > Insecta > Diptera > Culicidae > Aedes > Aedes japonicus. The sequence continues at coordinate 181,492 of JASCZW010000632.1, forward strand.
GCGGATTATCATAATTTGAGATAACTCAATGCAGACCGCTCCTAAATTTGACAGATCGACAGGCAATCGGTGGGACTCCCCTGGTACCTCATAGCAAGTGGCTTAAAGGCAGACCAGAGGATTTAATGAGCTATCTCTCCATAATTTTTCTGTTCCTGATTAATAAAATTAACAAATATTTCGATTTACATTTCTCACGATCTGCGCTCAACAATATGCTACCAACCGTATCAACACAAAACGCACCCAACTATCCCGAACCCTTCCAACTGATCTGGTTCCTATCCCATCTTCCTTCATTTCACGAATTTTCGGCATCCGTCTCATTCGTCGTAACCACGTGTCCGTACTCAAAACGCATTCAGAACGAAAAGGAAGTGTGCAAGTGCCCTCCTCTTTTCATGCTACTCTGTTAAAAACGAAGTTTCGAATAAATTATCGAAATTTTCACCCGCATTGCTTACTTAACAACCACACTCTAAATAAAAAACAAGAAAACAAAGCAACCGACAAGAATAACCAAATTAAAAACTTCACCAGAACCCTCCCGCCTCGGTGAGCATAGGCATCAATCTTCTTCTACCACTTCAACCATTTATCCCTCAACATACAAAAAAAAAGGTTCATCCCACTTTCCGGGTAGCAAATTTTTCAAAAGCACCCATTCTCAGTTATGCTCTATTAGTACGTGATGAGGAAATACAAAAAAGCAAAAATTCAACCCTTCTCGCTAATACCTCCTTTCGGCTTATTGTTGTTTTTGTTCCACTGCTTATCTAATGTCGCCTCCTTCCAGTTTCTGCAACAAAACTCCGAAGCCTGCAGCCCAATCATGACGCACTGCTAGAAAAGTTTTAAATTTTAAAATTTCCGAGGGGGTAGAACAACTTGCTCATCATACTCCCTTCTTCTTGATACTCCCTCCTATCATCTGTTGCTTTTTCACTTTTTTTTAAAAGCAATTAGTCCTTTCTCAAAATAATACCTTCCGAGGAAGCTTCTCTCCTGGCAGTACACATGTGGATCGATAAAAAATTCCCACGAAATGGAATTCTCCGATTACTTCACACCATTCTTTTCCGCGGTTCGAGTCAACTGATATCGATAGGAAAAAGGATCGGCCCACGTCCGGTCGCAAGGATCAATTTTTCCCAACGATTTTGCTCACGGATCGACAGCCAACATTCTCGTTCGATAAAGCAGCATAAAATTTAATATCCAAGCGGCGCACTTTAAGATAACACATATACGCATATTTTCCACCAAGCTATGCTTCCCTGTGTCGGCTGGCGAGAAAAAAGATAAAAGTGACTCTTCTTTTTCTTCCGTCTTCCGAATGTACCACGCCGCTACCGACGAACGACGTCATCGGTTGTTGTTGTTTCATTTCCTTTCTTTCCGAGGCGGCACCCCTAAGGAAGGAGAGTCAGTCAGTGTGTGAACGTACAACATATGGGTATGCTGCTGTTATGCTTTTATGCTGCACACTTTTAGTTCCGATGGATGGGAAAACGATCGCACTTTCTCGGCGGTATGGGCTTCTGCTACAGGGAAGAGAGTTGGAGAAAAATAAAAAATTTGAAAAAGAGGGCACTGCCTGAAATTGATATGGGATTTCTATTCCGTCAAACTCACGTCAAACTCATTTCACCTCAATTTTTTGCATTTGTTGGCACAGGGAATGGAATGTGTTTTTCAAAATGAATGCTGAACTTATTTAACTGTCATATAGATTTGAAAATAAATCGCAGACTGCTGAGTTTTGTAAGACTTCTGGTTCTTAACGGCTATTCCGGCAAAAAGTTCTGCACAAAAAAAAAATCATATAATCAGTGAGAAATATCCACTAGAAATTCACGTAACTATCATGTGATTCAGGAAGTGGAAAATGATTTGCAAAATCAAGTGAATCTTATATGTCCAGTGAAATGTAAATGATAAGTCAAGAAGAATTTCTTTTTCTATGTGATATTTATGTAAAAGTTACTTATGCCTTGTTCAGACTACGGAGTTGTAACATAATACAAGGGTGTTATAAAAATTATCAACACGAAACAAGTATCTTGATGGTCTTGTATCATGTTACAATTCCGTAGTCTGAACAAGGCATTACACGGAAAATGATCCACACATATTTATTGGCGAAAATCCATCACATAAACAGCACCCTCTGCGAAACACAAATGAAGTATATGTGACAAATAAAAAGTATGTGTGGCCACACATAGTAGTTATGTGTACACATAGGAAATACGTGTGGTTACAAATAGATATCATTTGTTGATTATATTGTAAAAATCATAGATGGGACACGTAGATATTATCATTGCTTTCAGATACATTGTCAAGTGGAACTTGAAGAAAACCAAGAACGCTGTTGGAAGCGATAAGCAGTTTAAGGCAAACAGATGCGGGTAACAATGAGTGAGGCTGCAATTCTGATTAGGTTAACTGGTAGTTTAGCTGTATGTTTAACTAGTATTTACTAATAAAAATTAGAATAAATTTTCGAAAAAGACTTGTTTTTGTATCCTAGAGGGTTTTGAGCTGTTTAGTGGAATACCTGTAACTAGAAATTAGAAGAAGAATTAGTATCTTCCATTTAATTCCAACTACCTTTGCTTATCTTCGACAGATACGCGTATTTCGTCTACAATGTGCAGACTTCTTCAGTGTCTCGTACTAATAACTCGACTGTCGAGTATTTAGTACGAGACACTGTTATTAGTACGAGACACTGAAGAAGTCTGCACATTGTAGACGAAATACGCGTATCTGTCGAAGATAAGCAAAGGTAGTTGGAATTAAATGGAAGATACTAATTCTTCTTCTAATTTCTACTTGTTTTTGTCTTTATTTTGATGAAAAAAATTCCAAAAGGAAAATCAACTCACTGAAAGACCAGGAAGTAGGGGTGACTAAGGCTCTCGTACAACCCACACAGGAACTGGTGATGACAAGATGATCATAGATCAGATTGAACAAATCCCTGGACCAAGTGAAGGTGGGAGCACAAAATCAAACCGTAAAACTACTGGCCACAGTACAACTATAGTTGGCGGTAAAAGAAGTGATGGAACGCCGTCAGAAAATATGGATAAAAGTGGCTCTCACACAACACAAATAGGCACTGGTGATAACAAGATGATCGTATATCACATTGAAGAAACCCGTAAATCTACTGGCCGCACTACCGATACAATTGGCGTTAAGAAAAGCGATGAAAAGCCGACAAAGCAAGGATCGAAGCCTGAATATCGTGATTTGAAGATCCGAGATGTTAAAAATCAAAACAAGCGACCGCGATTGGGGAGGATTTAAATCCCCAGGCAAACGGTGAACAACAACCTCGTCATGGATAAAAAATCAAATTCATTCAAGTGAATGAACGGAACGCAACGGGAGCAACAGCTGTACCCTGCAAAAGATTCACAGAGCGTAAGCTGGATGTTGCTCTTATCCAAGAGCCATGGACAAATAACAGTAGGATATTGGGAGTTCTCATAACTTGATGTAATCTACAATGAAGTTCAGCTTAGTGAGCTGGCAATCTTAGTGAGTGAAATAGTAAACATAGTTCCAATTACAGAATTCATCAAAAGAGACATAGTAGCGGTCATGATGGAGGTGCCAACAACTCAAGAAAAACGAACAAGAAATATATGTTGCGTCAGCATACTTTCAAGAAGACGTGGGAGAAGTAGCGGAGTTCGTTTCGTTCTGCAAGAAACAAAATAAGGCGTTTATAATTGGTTGTGATGCAAATGCACATCACACCATATGGGCTAGTACGGGCATCAACAAGAGAGGTGAGTACCTCTGATCACATGCAAATATTATTTGAATATAGGGTTGATCAACAACTCATACAAACTTTAAGGGATCCTAGGAAGACAAATTGGGAGCTCTACAATTCAGTGTTAACAACGAACGTAAATACGCTAATAGTTAGCACAAATTCTCGAAAAGAATTAGAAGAATTATTAGAACTACGCAGATCGGGAGTTCATCACGGTTTGTTGAAAACTGAGATCGAGAGATGAGAGTAAGGAACATGGTGATTGATAACATTGCAGAGTGATCCATAAAACTCTGATAGCATCTGGCCCACGGCACCGTCGTTCAATAATCGTTCCCAATCAATGTCCACAAGAATGGAGTTTACCAAGTCAAAATCCCATGCGTAATAGTCAAACTTAAAACATTAACTTTGGTTGTTGTTCGATGTTGGCGCGTCGCTATCGTTAAGCAGTAAATCTACTGGTGCGTTGTGATTATCAAGAGGCAACAGAGCGACTGTGCAATCAAGTCAAGATATTCCGGGAAATTTGTAAATACAAGGTGATTTGTATTAACAAAACTATTTATTTACCTCAAGCCATTTGTAAACATTGCTTCTGTAAAGTCCAGCTTAGTATCAGTAGAGCCGTAAGAAAGAACGTATTCATTGATATTCTTATCTAGATGCCATCGCAAATTAGGAAGATTTAAGTCGCCGACATACAAAATTATGTCATTCTCCGTAAAAAGATCTGCAACATGTTGTACTGCCCTTGCATGAGCATTGTATAACTCGGTACTCGAATTAGCAACTACATAAAGCAAACGAGAATGCAACTTTTATGGAAACTGCTTTTTGTTCGAGTTCATTGTAGTTAAGCATGGAAACAGAGTTACATTTGAGTGAGCTTTTAATCGCACCACCCCGCAAATGCTGACTCGTCAATGCATTGTGATCACAATGGAAGAAAACATAATCAGACGACATTTCTCTGCTATCAATATCGGCCCGGAGCCATATGAAAAATAATCATAAAGAATTGTTATCTGCTTCAAGTTTGTAGGTTGTTAAACGCGCTCAAACGGATGTCATTTACACCGCCTTGTCTGCAGCCTTCGACGTCGGCTGGGATTGAGCCCAGACCCACTGGGGTGCCAAGTAGCAGTCACGCTTACCACTACACCACCGACGCCGGCCCTGTATAGAGATGCACATTAAAGTTATTCAAACTTTGGCACCGATTTAAATGCTGTTGAGGTCACTCACAAGTGTGGATGGTTTATTTCAAAGGAATACAAGAATACGTTAAAAACATCGAGTTTGATGACCGATTTAAACTAACAGTGCCACTCACAAGTGTGGGTGGTTTAGTAAAAACTACCATTTTACCAGACTACGACTATCTTTAAAACTACCATGAAATTTCAGTCAAATTTACTACGTTTATGGTAACACCGTCAACGTTTGTGGTATATTTGACAGACCTCATAATGATATCAATCAATCAATTTATTTCTATTCATCAACAGATTATGTAAAAATCCCAATGATGGTACTTAAAGCTAAACAAGAACGATACATAAATGGTCATTACATAAAACAAACTAATAATTACATTATCGATGCGAATTAGACAGGTCTTTAAAAAAACGGCTAAACTTACGACGAAGCATATGGCGAGTCACGTTAAAATCAAACAAGGCGGAAACCCGATTAAAGAGTCTGCTGTAATCGGTTTGTTGTGGAAGTAACCGCAGCATGGAACTATTCCTCAGGGATCGGGGTTGCACGTTGATGTTGATATGCTCCAGAAGATCAGGACAGTCGATGTGGTCTTGCAAGATGTCTGCGATTAACAAAGCCTACGGGCTAACAGGGACTCAAGGTTAATCAGATGGCAACGGCTTTCGTAGCTTGGTAAACGATAGGGACCCGTCCACGGTAGTTAACGTAGCGCAAATCTCAAAAACCGTCGTTGAACAGGCTCTACTCTAACGACACCGTTGGTGTAATGAGGAGTTCACACAACCGAGCAATACATACTCTAATATAGATCGACACAAGAAGCAGTACAACGATTTGAGGCAGTAGATGTCCGTGAAGTCTTTAGCAATCCGGAAGATGAACTCATGAGGCTTTGTCGACCGCGTCTGAGATATGCTGCTTGGAGGTGAGTTGAGTGTTTACGCTCAATTTCGGAGCCCAACAAGACATACTTGAATAAAATAGTCTGTTTCTTTTGCGAAAACGAAATAACCGTGTATTTGGCCGGGTTGACATCCATTCGGTTCAAATTGCACCATTCGGAAAAAGCATTCAGCTGACGTTGAAGAAAGCGACAGTCGTCGAGTGAGTGCACTCGAAGATAGAGTTTCAGGGTCATCTGCGTATGATAGTCGTGGTCTTTCGAAAGCCAAATTTACGTCGTTGAAGTAGATCGAAAAAATCAACAGTCTCAAGTGACAGCCCTGCAGTATACCAGACGTGGCTTTGAACATGTGAGACTGACAATCTGAGGCGAAAAAATCACGTCTTGCTTCGCAAGGGAAGTAAAGCCGTTGGTCCCGACTGACATTCATGAGTCGATAGGTAGGGTCTAGGTGGTGGAGTCGTCTTCCTGGCGTCGGTGACTGTCACCATGTGAGGAAATAGATTCTCGGAAAAAAATCTCTATACAGAGAATAAATCGGGAACATAGTTAAATATCTTATTCGCTGCCGACGTCAGTTGAATTCAGCACACCGTTTACCAAAACGGATCCCGTTGCAATTCCAACCAGTTTATCCAACATTCCAGTGATTTCTCGTGAAAATGCAGAGGGGTTCTCGACTTCCAATAAAACGAGTATTATGTCAACATATTCCTACCCATTCCCTTCTTAACCTGCATTAGGGCGAGGCAGGCGCCGGTATTGCATTTGTTTGGGATCACCAGTTTTTACACATTGCAGATGTATGCTAGTGCCAAGCATCATCTATGTATAATACCAGTTGATCTGGTAATAACGGAGTCGCAACCTCGGGTGGTTAACATGCTCATGCTTACGCTAACTATCTGCCCAGAGCCATGTTTCCGTAAAGATAAGCACGGTTTGGTGGCATGCTGGGTGAAGTGATGTTAGGTGTATTCGCTCCAGTGAGAGATGATTCAACAGTTTCGATTGCTCCGTCCTCGGAGAAAAATACGGTTAGAATGTGGCGATAAGAAGCGATGGGCATAACTGAGGGAGAAAAACTCCTAATATGTGCATACTTGCCTGCGTTGACAACTTAGAAGACCGCTTCTCCAAACTCATACACAGGGCCGAGATGGCTGCATGTCGCTGGAAGGAATGGCTCAACTGTGACGAGGGAATTTGGGGCTTCCATGTAACTTGCACGCCTGCATTCCGGTGCTGTGACGTCTATTGCATACTTGCTCGAATAAAATGGTTCGTTGAAAACGTTCGAAACGTACGACGAACGTTGACGCGAGTTCGAACAGAGAATGGCTGGCATTGCGTTGGTGGAAGCGACAAACGTTACCGGGAGGAAAGAGTTCTCACTTGCCTGTTAAAACTGGTCTCCAAACTCATACACAGAGATGGCTGCAACGCTGACGCGGGCGGTAGTGACTCAACTGTGACGAGAGGACAAGGGGCTTCCGTGAGGCTTCCAGACGAATAACTGGCAATGGAGCTTGCAAAAGAAAAACAAGTTGTGAACTGGAGTGGACCACTTCCGCACAGGTCCAAAATTGGAGTTACGGATGCTGAAGTTTGAGGAAGAGGCGAGGGTGATGCTTGAAAGTTCTTCATCAGCGGGTGCCGAAATTATGATGTGCTTTTTCCGCGACAGGTAATATACCAAGTAACAATTTCAGTTCTAATCCAACCGCATAGCACTCCTCCCGGCTTTGTTGATGAAACTACATTCCAAACCGTTTTGTCCACCAACACCTCCTCTATGCATCTTTACAGCCGAAATGTGTACAAAGTGGCCCACGCTATAGACGGTTGTGAAAGCAAATTAATGAAACCTTTCTATGACCATAGAGATTTTGAAAATGTTCTAGTGAAAGATGTTATGACCACTTGAGAACCATCATATAACCTATTGGCCACCATCAAAACCAGGATACGGCCGAATGGCCACAGCTGTCAAACTTCACGGCGATATCGGGGTTGGTTTTTGTGGTTCTGCTTTGTTCGATTCTCTGCTCTTCTGATTCAATCAACAGCAAATAATGGCTAAGAAAAAAGTTCAAGTGTTGCGGGAAATTATGTGTGATAGCAAAATATATAAAACAAATGGAGTTTTTTTAATAGCGTATCATGCTCCAAATCATATGCGCATTTAATTTTATGGTGAATATTGGCACGATAAGAGCTGAAAATTGATGCGCCTCGGAAATTATGCGACTTTATAATAACAAAAACAAAATTGAAAGAAATATATTCGATCAATTAATCAAGAAACTTCTGAAAATTGATGGAATTCAATAAGGTTATCTAAACGAATATCGAAGTTTGTCTCAGATCTAAAGTTCAGTTGTATTACATATAAAATTTGGTGTATTTATTTTTCCAATTTTCAATTATTTCATATATTTCAATATGGCGATTGCAAGAAATTACAGTTTTACCAAAAAGCCAATTAATCTTAGTAATGGCTGCTATAAAACTATCTGGTCGCTTGGTAGCTTTCCTCAATGCCTACTAGCCGTGTAATGCATTTACTGAAGGCAAAATGGTTTTAAACTGCTTATTCAACTGACTATAATAAGATAATATGAATGAGTCCTAAAACGGCATTTCAAAACAACATTTTATGAGTTTATAAAGTCAGAATAAAACCTTTGATAAGAGTAAAAGGAATTTTAGAAGTCAAGGTTTTAAGATCGTTTTAAAGAAGCTATTTAGGTTCTTATAAACCTAACTAATATTTGATACTAATTGGCATCTCTTGCTGCCATAATAAAACCGAATTGATTTCTAGTGGCTTTCATAAAACTTTAGTAAAACTTAATAAAGCTAAATGGTTTTGACAATGTTACTTGAGATGTACCGCCTTATTGGATCATTACCCGAGTACATATGCACGATTCGCTTAAAAAAGGTGCCCCGAATGCGAAATCTATCCGGCTACATGACCAGTGAACTCTGGAGAACGTAAATCCTTCGAAGGAAAACCCTGTACACTTCATTATTGACATTATTGACAGTTCACATACTAAGAATTCGGCATTTGCAGAAAGTGCTCTTGTCAATTTGTAGTAACTAGATGCAGTCCTTGGATGTGACGTTTATGGAAGTTTTTAAATGTTCCTCCGCAAGTGCATCATAGGAATTCATGCGCCAATTCCCTGGACGAATCATTGGACTTTACGAGGACATTGAACTGATGGGTGTCACATTTCTCAAAGCCGCTTATACTAGTGTGGCTACGAACGGTTTTTCGTAAAATGTTATTTGGCCATATACAACAGAAATGTCTTCACTAACGATGGCCCTGCCCCGTCTGAAGTTACTGATCATCCAGAAACCGTTACCGTAACAGTAATTACAGTGCCTATTCCGATGGTAGTTTATGAATCCACAGTGCAGCTGGTTACACATCAGGTTTATACGAGTAATTGGATTGTTCCACTTCAAAACCAGAATTGCACTAGTGAGCATTTAGTTGATAGACCAGATCCTTCAGTTCCCGCTCACGTCAACCCAATTTCTGTAGCCTCTCCGAACTCATCTTTCAACACCGCATAGTTGCAAAATGTTTCCTTTACCGAAGATGTCTGTTCCTAGAGTAACAAAACGAAAACGCAACTCGGAAAGGCCAGTGGAATTAACCACCGAAGTCTACCGTCCAGATCTGGCTACCGTCGGGGCATCAAAAACTATCAAGTCGATTAAAATGGGACGGAAACCACCGATGAAGCGAGTCAATGGTCAACCATCGAACGAACGTTGCGAAGGTACCTAATTCGAGTGATGATTATGATTGCAGGAAATACCTCAACTGTTTGAATTGGTTTCATGCTAAATGTAGCAGCGATGATAGTTTCCGGTGCCGCATTAGTAACTGATTTTTAATTTGTTTGTTTTGATTTGTTCCATGAATAATTATTTTTTCGTGATGATTTTGGGTATTAGTTGATAATTTTTTGTATGGTAGATAAAGTTTATAGAAAAATCTTTTCATCATCCATGTTCGTTTTACTCTCAGCACCTAGTTAACCCGCATTAAATGTTCATTTTACCCACCTGCTTGAAATCAAGCTCGTACTGTGAGTTGGTGTAAATACACATAGTTCAACGAAACATGGTTGATTTTGTAACATGGCTATGTTTTAATGTCAACTATATGAATGGAAGCTTTACTTCACATGTTACGTTCACCATTTTGATGCTTTATAAACGAAATAATGCTGGAATTGCTTAGGTTGTTCATATTACCCCCCATTCCCCTTCTTTAGTGGTAACTTATTGCAACCGGTTTTCTCGCAACTGTGTGATTATTATAGGTGAGTCATATGCCACTGGAATTAAACTAGATCAACAACAATCGAACAGCTAGAGAAGCAGAAATACGCCAAGTTTCTCACATGAAATACAAACGAAAATAGGGCAACAGAAATTTTATTACTAAGAAGTTTATAAAATTCTTCTACGATCCTCCCTCAGATCACTCAAAGCAACTTAGCCTTATTCTCCAGATAGCAATCGAACATAGCATAAGCCGTATCGCAAGGATTGGTCCTCCGCAAGTCGCACTTCTCAGCTAGCTTTTTGGCCTTGTCCTCGGGCATCGTCTTGGTCAGAAAAGCCAGCACCTTGTCCTTCTGCACGACACCTTTCTCATTCATTAGGCGAAGTTTTGAGAAGAAACATTGAACGTAGCACTGGAGGATGAAGAAGATAATTAATAATGTCGATAGTTTGTCTCGTCGAGTTGCTCACCTTGGTCGCCTGATCGGGACTTGAAGTGTCATCTCCGTTGCGTAGCTTTTTGGCCGAAGCTTCGGTGATTCCACTAGCTTCGATGCAGTGCAGTTTGTAGCCTTCGATTTCCGGAATTTTCGTAAGGTCATCTTGCAGTTGGACTCGGGGCTGGAACGAAAATCATGGGTGTTAAGTTGTACACCTTAGAAAATTTGAGTTCGGAACTGTAAAATCCTACCACTAAACACAGTAGCACAACTGCTAGGATCGAAACGTTTACTAATTGGAATGATGTCATGTTCACTGGAGCGCTGGATGACGATCGTTGAAGGTACGACGTTGACGGAGGTTTGCCACGAACTGGTGTTTCGTCGAGCGTCGATGCAAAATGTGATGCTGCTGAGTTATTGTGATCTGAAAATTAAATGTGAAGGTTCGCGGCAGGGTGACTTTCTCAAAATGGGTTTTCGCGATAATGAAACTGCCGAAAACAACATTCGAATCATGAGAGATGCGTAGTAGTTGATAGTTTGTTTTGAGTATATTTCCATACCTGGAGCCACCCTACTAGCATTCTGAATCAAAATAACACGGTAATCTGAGCTTTCTACAACATATAGAGGAAGTTGAATTTATAATGAAGGAACAATTGTTGCTATCGTAGAGGCTACTGCTACTGCACTCACTTGCAGTTGAGAGACTTCTAATTACATGGGAAAATACCTTCGCATTAAATTGTGTATTGATAATTGATGTAGAATGCGATCAGAAGGGGAACAACGGACTGCTTAAAATACATAAATATCTTTCTTTGATTTTCAATAAAAGGGATTATTGGAACATCTCAATACAGAAGAAAATTATTAAAAATAAATCGCCGAAACTTTTAATAACACAAAATCTAATCACAGTTAATTCACACATTGAGTAAAATGTCATGGAAGACTTCATACAAACTTTCCCTGCTCAACCGTTTTTGTTTCTTTGGTAGCAAACCAGCACATCATAGGCCGTATCCAGCGGATCCTCCCTTCTAATGTCACAATTTTCAACCATAGCCTTGGCCGTGTCTTCGCCTTGCACCTTGCTGAAGAACTCCACTACGACATCATTTTTCATTGCGCCGTTTTCGTCCATGAATTGCATTTTCTGGAAGAAGCACTGTACGTAGCGCTGCAAAATTGAAAAACAAACATCAAAGACCATTTTCCCGATCGAAGCAACCCTCTCCTCACCTTGGTTGACCAGTCCGGATTGTCGATCGTCTGTCCTGTGTGCACTTTTATTGCCGATTCCACGCTAACGTCACTCACTTCGACGCACTGTTTTCGATAGTCGTCAATTTGTTGGGCGACACTTTGTTGTGAGCTACCACCTTGGATTAAATTTGCTATCAAAACGGTTAGAACGATGATGAGGCTAAGAAACTTCATTTTTAAGATATCCACGCACAATGCAGTCACAATCTATACTGAGAACAATCAGGTTCTAATCTGAGCCGAAGGTGGGAATTGGCAAATGTTTGCGAATATTAATTAGTTATGCTAGAGTGGTAGGGTGGTTCTAAGCTACACCATTGTCAGAGTATTTGCTCCCATGTTCTTGACATGTCTAATTTTCCGTTTGTTTCGTGGGAACTTCGGGCTCCAAAACAAACCACTGCTTCACCCGAATTATGGGACATTTTATGATTGTTAAATTTTATGAGCCCATAAAACCCTCAACCGCAGCAAGCCAGCTCCGTCACGCTTATCTATGGCCAAGGGCAAACGTAGTACGCTAACTGTCAAAAAACGTTAAGCAAACGTCAAAATACCTCCAACGAGGCATCTTGCTCTGGTATTTTTATTACAGCTAAATGGCTTTTACGCTCCGGTTTTTATTGTTGTTGCTGCCTGCTTTCTTCACTCATTACAGAGTCATTTTGATGTTGTGTTTAACTTTTATTTATGTTAACTGCAGGCCCAAATCGACAACGACAACATCGACAGAGTGTGGTGTGACCTTGCTCTATGGGAGTTGAAGCAGTAAAAATTGCCATTAACAGCAACCGATATGACCAGGCGAGAATGAAATTGTTGAGGAAATGCTCCGATGCGAAACGGAAATGGATGAACTAACACGTGCAGTTGCAGAAAAAAATGTGTAAAAGTAAACATTAGCACTCGACGGCACTGTGGGTGACTGGAACAGATGGTGACTTGAAACATTTTATTTCTTTTATCTCCTTTCTTTGTACTTCTTAGCCTACTGCCTGCTGAAACTTCGAACGGCACTTCCACAATTTTGAGAGCGATATCAGGTATATTTCTGCATTAGTATGATTTTGTGAAAACTCCAATCAAACCCTTTTCCCAGGGAACTGAGAAGTTTGGTTTTATGGAATTTTCTGAACTAGACAACGAATCGAACCCAGCAACTGAGCTAAGGAACGATCGTCTGCATTTGAAAATTATAATATCATCGTACCTAGCTATGAATGTGTGTCTAAAAATACGTACCCCATTTTTCAAAAGTTTTGAATCCTGAATGATATAAATTAGAGAATCCAGCAATATGTATATTGAATATCTTCCTAAGTTGCTTAGAAGAAATGCTCCAAGGTGGAAATTGGGTTGTAATTAATTAAAACATATCATAGAGAGCAATTCATATGCTTTCTTCAAGCAAATGATTGTGACATTTAATTTAACCAGAATTTATCATTTTCTTCATAAATCAAGCTTAAGGTGAAAACGTAGGCTTATGAATTGTTATTGAAAAATTTAAATTGGGAAGCACTGAACAAGGAACTGTAAAATATAAGGACTGCATCGTTAATTATGAGTACACCTTTGAGGTTCTGTATGGAAAAGACTATGGCTTATTTTAACAGCTGTTTAGTGATTGGGAAACTAGGAGAATTTAAAATTTAACACTTCATTTGAAATGAAGTGTTAAATTTTAAATTCTCCTAGTTTCCCAATCACAATCGTTCTACTAATACGCTCAAAAAAGTTTTTTTTTTAAATAGTGTTTAAACAAAGTGAAAGTGAGCTGTTTAGTGTCAATGTGTTGCTTGCTAAACAAACGAAATCCTTCATTAAAAGTTAAAGTTTTACTTCAAACGGAACAATGCGAAGTCTTACGGAAGAAAAACGAAAATCGATTGTGACCAAGTACTGCACTGAAAAGGGATTGTCGCTAGGAAAATTAGCAAAAGAAGAAGGTGTTAGTGTCGGTGCGGTCCAAAATGCGATCAACCGGTTTGTTTACATTGAAGGACTTAACCAGCCGTGGTAGAAAAACAGGTGCATCAAACTCAAATGTGAACAAACAAATTTGGAAAGTTTCTGAAGGAAAAAAGGAGGTATCCATCAGAGATTACGCAAAAAAGTGTGGAACGACGATTGGAATGGTCCAAAGCACAAAGGAGCAAAATTCTCTGAAGACGTATCGGAAAGAAACATATCCTCATTGAACAGGCTCCTCAGATATGATCTGGACTGCAAACCGTACAAGAAACAACGGGTTCACGGGTTGACGGAGCGTCAAAAGCAAGCCAGGGTTCAAAGAAGCAGAAATCTTTGGTTCGGCACGGTGACTGCGAGATTTTATTTTCGGATGATAAGCTCTTCCTCCTTCAGGACAGTCAAATTCGCCTAAAATTTGCCTGATTTCATTACAAGCGAAGAATGGCCTGCATCTTCACCGGATCTCAATCCATTTGATTAATTTGTTTGGGGTTATATGCTTCAACATATAGGCCCTACGAAAGGGCTTACTTTAGCTCGATTCAAGAAACATTTGGTTGATATTTGGGGCCGAATTCCTCAGAAAATCCTGCGTGCCAGCTGCTATTGGTTTACAAATCGTTTTCGCAAAGTTATCAAGGAAAAGGTCGAGAGATTCGAATTGAATAATTATGGTGTATTTCTATAACATGTATCTTTCAAATGAAAAATAAATGCTATAGTTGATTTGTTATGTTGTAATCCCGTTTTGTTTTAGTGACACCCATTGTGAGACACCCTGTCATCATAAGATCATGTACAATGTTTGGACCAAGTGTTTTTTTTGTGTCGATGTCCTTTTCGTCTTCATATCTTCCTCAGATTTCACTTCCTTATGGTGTTTCCGATGTGACTGATGGCCCAGTACTTCTCCATTGGCCGCAGTTCTGGTACGTTCGGGGGATTGAGATGCTTCGGCACAATATTATCTTAGCCTATTACCACTCCAGAACATTTTTCGAGCAATGACATGAGACTTAATCTAGCCAGAAAAGCGTAGGACCATCGTGTGACTTTAGAAGTGAGAGTAGACGCCTTTGGAGGCATACCTGTCCTGTCCATTGACCGTTCCGGTAACGAATTGGGTGCTCCACTTTCCACACGAGAAAATCACTTGTCAAAGCATGTTTCTTTTGACGAACTTTGACATTTTCTGCTTCCTAACGTCCTCTGGAACATCGCATTTATGATGAGCAGTAAGCAACAGGAGCCCCGGAAGATTCCGGAAGTCTGCTTCTACACAACTCTCGTCATCCATATTGACCCAGAAAACCAAAATGCAGATATTTTATAGGATAAACGAGTATATTAACAAGCAAACAAATAATGTAGAATGCATACATTTATCTTATACGAACAAAAGTGGAAGCCATATGTGTGCAAATTTCAATAAATTTGTAAACAAGTTGATTTGACACCGTAAACGGCTTAATCTGTAATAACTAATTCGATTAGAAAAGTCTTACGAGGTTATTCGATTTAGTTTGGTTTATAGTCCGATGGAAAAATGACATGACAAATGACTGTTTTGCCTCTTTTTTTGTCTTTTCCTGTACTGATGATGATGGACGTTTGCTTTCTGTTTAGAACCCCTATTTTTTCTTATGAAAGGGGTAACTCAAATTCGCTGCAGTTTTTGCATTTCCTACGATGGGGTTCGAATTCGCTGCTTCGTGGTAATTGTGTTTTTATATTGCATCTTTTTCCGATAACCTACATGGAACGTAAGGTGGTAAGGTAACATGGAACGGATGGGAATGGTTTTAATATTTGCCCAATATAAACTTCAATATCCCCAGGTAACAATAAGCATTGAAATATGTAGTAATTCTGCATTTACGATTCTTCTGGCTGTACATTGGCTGTCTGAATGCATAGCTGTTGTAAAATAGCATACGCAAAGCTACCGTAATGTTAGCTGTCTGATATCTGCATTTTTGTTGCTTGATATATTATTAGAATAACGCACTGAAAATGCTAAGTTTAAGTTGTTTACAAATGTTTACAGATGGCCTGTAGAATTTAGATGAAGATGATTCAATCACCAAAGTGGGAACTATTATAGTCCTCATGCGGGAGTAATGGAGGATGATTAAACGCTTCGAAAATTCGAACAATAATCGATTTGTAAACAACTTTAATTAAGAATTTTCAGTGCGTTATTCTAATAATATATCAAGCAACAAAAATGCAGATATCCGACAGCTAATATTACGGCAGCTTTGCGTATGCTATTATACAACAGTTATGCATTCAGCCTGCCTATGTACAGCAAGAAGAATCGTAAATGCAACTTGCATTATGCAAGTATGATGCAGTAATAGTGAATATTTTAATGCTTATTGGTTACCTTGGTAGTCTAACACCCCGTTCGCACTACAACCTATATTACGTGATATAGAGTATCTTGATAACAAATGCCATGCACGTTATTTCCAGTGAAAATTTGATGTATAAATGTCGATATCAAGATACTCTATATCACTTAATATAAGTTGTAGTGCGAACGGGGTGTAAGAAGGATAAGTGATAAAGGTTGACTAAAATTAAATTGGTACACCCCTCGCACGCCTCTAGTGTTGGGAATCGAAAATCTTTGAAAATGGTTTATTATCACTTCTGTAGAGAACAACTAGTGCAAGTTTGATCAAAGTGGTCTATCGCGTTCACAAATAACGTCAAATAGAACTCGAAGGAATATAAAATATTGTGCACAAACATCTCGCAAATCTGGTCCGGTTCCAATTTGGCAAAAGTGCTGAAGGTGCCGAAAGCAACAGTTTGTCGAGTGCTCATAACCTACAAGAAACCCCTGAGTGTGGCAAGGAACCAGCGGACCTACGAAAAAACTGGAACCAGAGATCGCTGCACAGCAAGGCGTTTAGTTGGGTTGAAACCAAGCCCGGTCTTTCGATCCGAGAGCCAGAGATGACGCCTGTGTAGATGCCATAATGTTGTCCGGCGGTAACACAGGTGGTTACCCTTGCCAACCTCGCTGATTGATCCTACCTTGGATAAATACCTCGATTATGGCACCCAACAGAAAGCTCTCTAACGCTCGCCCGACAGCTTACGCAATCGTGGTAGGCCGTGCCTCGACCTCTTTCGTGTTCCACCGCAGCAGAGGTAAGACGTGTTTCCGAGCCACAGAGCGGAATGGTTGATTCCTTGCATCCCGTGATTCACAACGCCAACTTTCAAATGGTGCGGAAAATCCTTGCCAGAGAAGGATACAAGTCGTACAAAGCTAGTAAACATCCAAATCGGCACATCAAGCCAAATTCATTTGTCAAAAAGCGTGCAAGACTCTTGTTCGACCGTGTTTTGACGAAACACAAAGGCTGCACCTTGATCGATGACGGAACATACGTCCAACTCGATTTTAAGCAGCTTCGCGGTCAAAAGTTTTACATCGCGACTGGACTTGGGAATGTATCGGTAGATCCAAGTTCGTGTTTGCCGACAAGTTCGATTTGAACATGATTTGGCAAGCGATTTGCAGTTTTGGCCTGAAAACGGAACCAATCGTCATATGACGATGACTTCCCAAGTTTACATATTAAATGCCCGCAAAAGCGTATATTGCCGTTCATCCGCAAGCATAGGGGCAAAGTCATCTTTTGGCATGATTTGGCCAGCTACCACTACTCCAAGGTGGTTCTGGAGTGGTATGCTGCTAACATGTTCGGTTTTGTCCCCAAACTAATGAATCCTCCAATTTGCCCAGAATTTCGACCAATCAAAAAATACTGGGCCATTTCAAAACGGGGACTTCGACGAAGCGGCGAGCGAAGGACATCCGGGCAAAAAGGAAGAAATGTGCTGGTTCCGTGTCCATTTACATTGTGTGGGCTCCATCAAGAGGAAGGTTCGAGATTTCGTTCAACCTGGAGAAATGTAACCATCTAATGCTGACGTTTTAATAATCGTACCTCAAAGCAACCATTAATGGACTTTTTAAACTTATTACATTACGTCTTACAGGTCTTTTTGTACGTACCAATTTACTTTTAGTCAGGCTTTACTCTATTTCTCTTCAAACTGTTGGGATTTAAGCATTAACAATAGTCTTAACCCCATATTGTTTATGGTTATAGCCCCATTACTCGCTCTCTGAAAAGAGAAGAATACCTCAAAATATGTTTTTCCTCAAACGGTAGAAACATGGTCAAAAATTATCGTCGTACCATTTTAAACTAAACATAGTTAAAGAACTTCACTGCATTACAATGCATCATTGAGCGACCTGACCTGACAAAACCTGACCAAAACGAAAACAATAAAGCTGTTTCTTAGGAAGCAACGAATTCGATTTGATCAACAAGATGACATAATGGAAAGAGCTCACCCGAATTGTAGACCACAGCCACTGAAATGCAACAACAGACGTAGCAAGCACCTTTTCCAGGATATGCGATTTTGTCTTAAAACGATTCTGCCTGTACAACGTTATACGACTTTTACCCTAGCAGCACATTTGTTACAAATCGATAGTAGTAATTTCAATGTGATCAATTAAGTCACGGTCAAGTAGCTGCAACCAATAATGATTATTTTTGTGTTACTTGGGTAGTTGTCTGGAGAGACAATGCGATATCCCCACCGTATTCTTCCGTTCATTGCGATTCGGCGCCTTTTGGACTTTGTCCGTGTTTGTTTGTAACATGTTTAGCTTGAATGCCGTTTTTCGCCACATCTCGAATTGAACTGTTTGGATTACTCTTATAAGCTTTCACTTCCCGCTTGTGATCCTTTACACTACACGGAGATCCATTTTGGTTACACTGACAAACGTTCATTGTATCAATTTAAAATACGAGTTACTGTAGATTGTACCATTCCCAGCTTCCTGCTTTCTGAAAAACAATGTAAAATGTCCCCGAAAAAATGCTAAAACGCAGTAATCGTACAACCAGTGCTTGAAGGATGTGCGGAAGGTTCAGGTAGAGATAGGTGAAGGGGCCTTGAAAGCAGTGCGAAAAATTAAAGCTAGAGGCAGTAGTAGATTGAGAAAGTGGAAATAAACAGTCCGTGATGATAGAAGCATTTCTTAAAGACAGAATAAACGTGTGCACAAATCTGGAATAATATCGGTGTGACAGCGTGTGTCCTTCGTTCGCTGTTTGTCACGAGCATATGCCGACTCTGAGGCTTAGGAGTTATATCGCACTGGCACGTGTAGATTGAAATCAGATTTATTTTTCCAATATAGCTTTCGGTAATACATATTCTGTGGTAAAAAAAAACACCACTCGTTGAACTACAGTCAATCCTGCAATTTTGAGTATGCAGATCGATAGGCTCATTGATGGATGTCCATTTGATTTTTTTCTCTTACAAATGTTGAATGTATAAAGGCTAACTACATACAGACTAAGAACTTGTTAAAACTATCAGAATAATGTACTCCGATGCCTTTGCTACTTTTTATTTTCAAGTATAATTCTAACCGGAAAACCATTGAAAAAAATAAAAACAGAGATTATAGAAATTATGTGCAATGTTGAACCATTTGCACTAACTTTTAACAAGTTTGATCAAGTGAAGCAAAAGTACGACGTAGTGGCGTGAAACCCTCTAATCAGTTATTATGTGAATGATTTTAAGAACCTATATTGAACAACTTCAAGCATCATGAAACTGGTAAACTGCTCGGGCGAATGCACAAAAGCGACCCCGATGATAAAACAACTCGAAAAAGTATGAAGTCCCATGCCAACTCGGACTATATTCTGCAAGCCACGTGGTTCATCACTTCCTACCCGCATCGAAACTATCTTTTCCTCTTTCCTACATCACCATCACACAAGAATGACGAAAACAAGTAGCAAAACTGATATAGTTTGCACCATGCTGCTGCTCTCTTTCTTGTCTGTCAGAAATTATCATCCCGCAACCAACTGCGCCAACAGGAACTGCAACGTCTGCAGTGTGGGAGATTGCACGAATGCACCGGAATTCATCGAGAACTCGCATGCTTCCTTGGGAACAAAACTATTGAAAAGAGCAGAAAATGGAAATGCTCGTCTTCGCCATCGTCGTCGGTTGATCGTCGTGAGGTTCTCCTTTTCTTGCCGACGACGACCCGAATGCAGCCAAGGGCGATAACAAGAAAAAGACGACGATGACGACGGCGACGGCGGCGGCGATGACGGAAGAATTCTCATCACAATCTTGAAAGGGCCGAAGAAATCGCCTACTAGGTTGCATGGGTGGCAGAAGAGTCGTCTCTGTTTTGCTCCGGCGTTCGAGTGAAATGGTATGCAGGGTTAGACATAGACGAATGCTGTTTGCTGATGGATGAGTGTGTTGATTGATTCTTTCAGTCGTGTGGTTTAACGTAGTCCAAGAGGTTGGTCGATTTCCGGTGCATTCGAAAAAAAATTACCGGTGAAAATTGTCTCCACATTCCTGGGTATGAAGTAGAGTAAAATTGGTTAGTTTGGCAATTTCTATCCATTATCTATGCTTTTGCCCTTTTGGCTGACGATTCAATTTCCTTTAGTGTGTCATCGCCTACAAACAAAACACTTGTCTTATATACAAGGTACAGCTTTAAAAGCTGGTTCTTATACGTACATCCAAGATTGTTTAAAAATGTTTTCTCACATGGCAACGGTTATGCCAAACTAACTTAGTAAATCTGCATCAGGTTCCAGGACACTATGATATTGGAAGGAATGACAGGGTAGACGATCTTGAAAAATTGTGATCTAACTTACTTGATCCAGAACCAATCTACGGTACATCAAACTGTTCGATTAATGCTTTTTTGGGGAAGGGTGGGGAGAGGTACAAAAGGCTACCAATTTATTGACTGTGTCTGTTACTTAAAAGATTCTGTCTAAAACATTCACGACTCCATCATTTGAAAATGAAAATAATTAATTATGCTAATCATTTGACGAAAATAGGCCGTGTTCAGAATATCGGTCGCTTTTGTTATATGGATAGTTAAACGTCTTAGCAGTTGTAGTTGTAGTGCATTATGCAGAAGCAGAACAAAATTTCTTGATAAAGGTTGCTAACAGCCTAGTGAGAATTGGTTTGCGAATCCTAAAAGAGGTGATTGGGTTCATGACTTGCTGTTTCATAAGTACATCATAATTGTTGATCAGGCATCTCCATCTTCCAGCTCAGTTTTCGTCAGAGAGCCTTGATAATTCATTAATTTCAATTTTATTTACTTCAAGTGCGTGGAACAACAATACAAGCTTGTAAGGCTAATGCCTTGTTCAGACTACGGAGTTATAACATGTTATAACGGTTGTCAAATAATTCCAACAAGAAATTCGTCATCAAGATAGGCTTAAAACATGATATAACTCTGCAGTCTGAACAAGGCATAACATTTACCATAAAATGACACTTCTGAAAATCAACATCAAATTTCTAACTGGTCACTATTTCCATAAAAGACTGGCATACGCTTATTAGAAGCATATTTTTGTTCGACAGTATTATGATTAAATAATTCATTTAGTTTAGAATTTATCAAACTGGACTAAACAGAATGGTACCTAGATAACTTTTGAAAACATGTCCGTTAGAAAATTGTGTTGCTTTTATAAAAAAACGTTACATCTAAAATGTGCTCTATTATAATTAGAATAATCTACCCTATTTTTCAGCCTTTTCAATCAGTGGTGTTTTATCGTCTTTAAAATGTAACCACCGAGCTGGCACGCTGCCTCTCGGTGGTAATAAATTATCATCGACAAAGTAGTCCGCTTGTTTTCGTTTGTCATCTTCGTCTCTCAGTAAAAGTAAAATCACAACGTAGGGCCTGGTCAAGTCCTGGACAAACCATTTTATACCCTATTTTTCAGCCTTTTCAAGGCTGTTAGGATATTAATCTATACGTAAATTTTCTGTTCAGTAACAAACCAGTAGATGTCAGATATATGTCTAACATAAACATATTGTATTCTAATTATTCATTTAAATTTATATGTAGGACATATGGAAGGGACCATCAGGGCACACGATTGATGCGAATTGGATGGGAAAAGTGGAAACTCCCCGTTACTAACAGTTAGTGGATAGAGAGCCGGCTCACATCATACCTTAGGATTTGAGCATAAGTTAGGTTGAAACGGCTTTGAAGATTTCGTAATATATTCATAACTAGCTGAACCCGGTTCGAGCGCTGCTACGCTTGCAAATAAATGAATGAAAATTTAATAAAACTGACACGTCTATTGTTGCTATTAGGGAATGAGCTTTTTTCTTGACTAAGAAGGGGCTCAAAATTCTATCAGAACATTTTTTTTTATTTCTTTATTAAGGTGACTTTTA
Organism: Aedes japonicus; assembly: GCA_034211315.2. Taxonomy (NCBI): domain Eukaryota; kingdom Metazoa; phylum Arthropoda; class Insecta; order Diptera; family Culicidae; genus Aedes; species Aedes japonicus. The sequence continues at coordinate 203,762 of JASCZW010000632.1, forward strand.
ACCTCCTGGGCTAGTTCGTCACCTACTATCAGAACATGCTTCTTACCCGAGAAATACACATTTTGTGTTTTAGCAATCTGGATAATTCAAATGTTTGGTTGAAATTTGTGTTTAATTCGTATGGGAGCCCCCCCTTCCAGAGTGTAGTATACAGAGTATGTATGAAGTAAGTGTTAAGATGCTTTGATGGATTTTAAGAGTATTGATTTACCTTTCGATTTGGGTGTAATCATTTGATTTCAGTATTACCAACTTAGCGTGAAAAGAAATGAAACTTTAGTAAGCTATGCGCAAATCTGCTCACTTCGTAAGAGTAAACAAAACCAACGCAACTCATTCACATGAGGGGTTCTTAGCTATAAATACCAGCTGACTATGCTAATTCAGTTCATTCTTGTATCGAATTTTGACAGCAACGGATTAGTAGCAGCAGCAAATGTTAATCAACATAATCGAGGCTGGAAACTTCGTTTAGGTCACAACGATGTCGCAGTGGGTAGGTAGAAATATGGTTGATAAAAAACGCTGCTTACCTATGAAATTGCAGAAAAGTATATACGAGAATGAATATTTTCTCGCTTGATAATACTTTAATAGAATAGTATAATCCCCCAAATCGAAAGGGAAATCAATACTCTTAAAATCCTACAAAGCATCTTAACACTTACTTCTCACATACTCTGTATACTACACAGAAGAGGAAGGGATCTCGAACCACCATACAATCATTTCCTTCAGAAGCCCCCACATGCCAAATGTGGTTCTATTTGCTTGATTAGTCCTCGCGTAATGCAGAAATTTGTGTTACAATTGCATGAGAGCCCCCCCTCCACTTACAAACGGGGAGGGGTCTCGAACAATCATAAGAACCTTTCCCAGTTCCAAAAATCCCTCCATACACATTTTCACTCCGACCAGTTCAGTAGTTTCCGAGTCTATAAGGGTCAGACAGACAGAAATTCATTTTTATATATATAGAAATCGTGCTTCCAAAAACTGCCACATGCCAAATGTGGTTTAATTTGCTTGAATAGTTCTTTGTGAGTTTTATTTGTATGATAGCAAAAAAAAAAAAAAAAAAATTGGCTTCTAAAACCTCCACATGCCGAATTTGAATCTATTTGCTTGGTTGTTTCTCAAGTTATGCAGAAATTTATGTTTTGTTTGTATGAAGGCTCTCCGTTTCCGAAAAGAAAGGGGTTTCGAGTCATCTTAGCCACATTTCTTGCCTTCAAAAACCTCCACATGCCAAATTTTATTCCATTTGCTTGATTAGTTGTCAAGTTATGCAGAAATTCGTGTTTCATTAGTACATATGGAAGCTCCTTCTTCAGAAAGGGGAGGAGTCTCGAGTCACCTTAGAAACATTTCTTGACGTCAATAACCTCCACCTGCCAAATTTAGTCCAATTTGCATGATTTATTTGTTCCCGAGTTATGCAAAAATTTGTGGATGAATTGTGTGGGAGCCCCTCTTCCCTTTCACATAAGGGAGTGGTCTCTAACCATAATAAGAACTGTCCCCGGTCCCAAAAACCCCTTTATATAAAATTTCACACCGATCGGTTCAGTAGTTTCCAAATCTATAAGGGTCAGACAGACAGAATTTCATTTTCATATGCACAGAAAAAAAAATAACAAGCGCGAAAAATTTCCCCTCGTTTAATTTTAAGTCAAAGGAGGCGTAAACAACGAATTTGTTTGCAATCATCGTTCGATAACATACCGTGTGGATGTCCGGATTGCTCGATTGGCTTAGCAAAATCCGAAATTTTCATCGAGAGAGATTGCTGAAGCACTGAATCCAAGCATAGACCAACGTACTGTTCGTCGGCGGCTCAACGACAGTGAATTAAAAAGCTGTTTGTCGTCCGAGCACCTTTCATTAGCAAGCGGAACCAGAAGAAGCGGCTGGAGTTTGCCTAGAACCAACTTCATCTTTCAACAGGACAACGAGCCAAAGTACATCGCGAAGAAAACAATTGCGTTCTTCAAGCTAACCGAATCAAAATGCTCGAATGGTATCCGCAATCCCCTGATTTGAATCCGATTGAAAATGGATGGGGTTATCTGGATGATATAGTGGACAAGAGATCGGTATCCAACGAAAACAACTATTTTGAATCTCTCGAAACAGCCTGGGAACATATTGCTTCGGAATAAGTATTGGTAAGTTGAAGAATACTTCTGGTTCTTTATTTTGTCCATTTTGAAACCCAGCCTCAGCAATAAATTACTTAATGTTGAGCAAGTCATGCATATTCCTACAATTTTCATGCCGGCACAATTTTTCGTATAAAAATACTTTCCATGTCCAGAAGAAACCTACCCTCTACCATTGAAATCAGCTAAAATATTGAAGAAAATAACCAAATTTATGTGGTGTATGATTTATTTAAAGCCTGTCCACGTTAAATTTCGGACACTTTTCTTTCAGTGTAGATTTTTAATTAGGGTTTATATGCTAGTAATGGACCCCTTAGTAGAAGCTTTGAACATTTTCGATGTATTCCATAAGAATTTTATTAACTATTTGTACAACAATCCCACATTTGATGAAAATAACTAGTCATTTACACAAAATTATAGTAAACTCTATTTTTGAGGCTAGGTTTTCCTGGTAAACATCGATAATTTACGCTGATCATAATGTGCCTTTTTTGGACCCATTTGCCTATTTTGGACCCGGGTCTATAATGCGCATTATAGACCCGGGTCCAAAATACGCATATCAACTAATTTGATTAAAATGATTGATCTGAAGCTGCTGAACCAATTTGTTATCTCGTAGACAAATAGGGTAACGCATATATTTTGGACTTGTATATATTATAACCACCTTCAAATAGAAAACATTCTAAAAGCATCCGATGTGAAACAACACCTGTGTTGAAATCTATCTAACTACAATCTAGGTATTAAATAAAACTATTACAATCTGAGATGCAGTTCTTCATATTTTCGGGGACGATAGGGGATGATATTTGAGGAAAAAATTGTTCTACGCAGATCGTCAAATCTTATATTTTACGGAGTTGTTGAACTTTTATTTTTTGGTACATGGTAGTTTTAAATTGGCGGTAACTCAAAATTATGTTATTTAGCAAGATTCTATTTGGACTGCCGATGCCAAACAATTGGCGTTACCGTAGCAGAGATGACTATCAGCTAACTTTTCTGAAAAAAAAAAACATAGTCAGATTTCGTTTTTTCCTCAGATAGATTACTTCATTAGATGATGCTGCATACGAACCTTCATGATGCGGCTGGGAGAGATCATCCAGATTATCTGTATACACTATTTTCAATTCTTGAATATTCCTCATTCCTTATGAAATACGTTTCTAAACAACCATTATAAAAGAGGCGTACTAGGCAATGACTAAAAGCCTCTATAAAGGCAAAAGCACCTAAATGAATTTTGTTCCAGTCTTGGACCTGTAATACAAAACTTGTAAGGTTTGTACAAATGGGTCGAAAGCGAGTGCTGGCCCTAATTGCCAACTCCAAAATGCCACCAAATTCATCCAATCTTATCACTTTGTATTGGAAGACTTTGCGTTGCGTTTGGTAGCCCTTGTTTAGTAGACGTTGCGTTTGGTAGACCTCTCCTAGCTCTTCCAGACCAGCTTTTCCCGAGACAATACTTCATTTTTATACTGCTTGCACGCCTGTTGTTGAGTGCGCCCTATTGAAAGTTAACGCTGCTGCCCTATTCGACGCTTAACCACGACGCGCCACACCTGATGCTGTCCAGGGGATTGAAGACAACAAGATCATCACCACTAAACTGTCATCTTCACTGTTTACTAAATGGCAAAAAGTGAATAAACAAAGCATATCCACAAATCCTCGAGCGAAATTAAAGGTGTGACTACTTTAAGGTAGTGCAGTGAATTGGAAAGTGTTTGCTGGCCTTTATTGCTAGCTATCAATAAGAGAATAATTAGAGTTAGCTCAAGATAAACGTAGGTGGAAAATTATATTGTGATCAAGTCTCTATAGTTCAACAAAAACAAATTATCTTACAGCTTATTGCAACTCCAACCTTTCTCTTCTTACACTTATACGTATTACACACACTTCTTACACTTATACGTATAATCACTAAAAGTAAGTTTATACAATGTTCATTACATCCTAAAATTAATATGATATTGACTATCAACAAGAATTTTGTAACCCTAAGTTGTGAAATACAATAGAAACTAAGGTTAACAAAATTTGATTCATTCGTTGTGAATAACACCTGTTTTACCGGAACATGGTTTTAAATCGCTCGAATTCACTGTTGCACTTCAGATTCCGTGTAAGTATGCTTACATGTATTAATTTTTCCCATTTTGATCAACAATTTCCACTTTAGACGGTGAGCATAAAATAAGTTCAGTTTGCTTACAAAAATGAAATGAGGGGTTGGAAATAGGCAACAAAGCACTAATAATGTCGTATAATGGACCCTCAAAGTTTATACATTTTTTACAATTTTTCTTTGTTTTTATATCTGCATAGTAAAATTGAATTTAAGTACTAAGTATTAACGTGTTGAAAATGCCTTTTTATTATCTACAATTTATTTTTTTGATCAGTTTCCTTTTTTCTCTCCTGTAACAAAAATTCTTACAAATCACTGTACCATGCAGTGCTCAGGTAAAAATAATTAATAATGATATTTTATGTGTGAAATTTGTGAGGAATCATATTCTCAACTTTGTTTTAGTATCAACGTGTGTTTTAACTGACAATGCTTAGGTTAAATACGATAATAAAGAAATAATTGCAAAAATATAGCAGGGTGTCCATTATACGCACAGGGTCCATTATACGCATACAATCCCTATTTCACGGATCATTGAAACGTTTCACATACATGACAGCTGAAACTCTCCACTTTATTTCGTGGTACAACATGTTCACATTCTTGTTACATTCAGTAAAACAGCGTCGTATCAAGTGGAAGTGCGCAAACGCCTTTTGTACGAGCGGCAGCAAAATCAGAATTTATCGGTACGCCATCTTGCCAAGAAACTTAAACTACTGGAGAGTACCATGTGTTGTGTTTGAAAATCATTTGACCAGCGTTTGACTGTGGATCGGAAGGTTGGAAGGGGAACAAATCGAAAAGTATGCTCCCGGCAAATGGACAAGAAGGTGGTAGCCATTATTGAGAAAAATCTCAATCTTTCTATGCGAAATGTGACTCGCAAAGTTGGGAAGTCAAAATCATACGTACAAAAAGCGAAGCAGAGGCAAGGACTGAAGGCGTAAACAGTGAAAAAGGAGCCCAACCGAGATGACATGCAAAATTTCACTGCAAAAAGTCGTGCTAAGCAGCTTTACACCAATGCAAATATTTTCTTGTATCATAATGGATGACTACACATACCTACTGGAAGACTTTAGGCAGCTTTCGGGTCTGTCTTTTTATAGCGCAATGCAAAGGAACGTCGTTGCCGAGCATTTCCGGATAAAGAAGGTGTCCAAATTCCTGATGAAGTATGCAGTTGTGGTCGAAAATCTAAAAATTTCGTCTCTACCGGCACTATCAATAAGGATATATGCAAGAAAGACTGTCTGAAAAAGCGGTCGCTACCGGTTATCAAAACCAATGACTCCCCAGCTCTGTTTTTGCCTGATTTTGCTTCTCGTCGCTATGCGAAATCCGTCCTGGAATGGCATAAGGTACAAGAAGTCAAATACATACCAAAACAGCCCATTCACCAAACTGTCCAGAACTTCGCCCAATAGAGAAGTATTGGGCTGTAGTTAAGCGGAAACTCTTCGAAACTAAGAAGAAAGGGGCCTCCTTTAGCTCAATCAGTAAAGGCTCAGCTACAAAGCAACACCATGCTGGAGGTGACTGGGTTCGATTCCCGGTTTGGTCTAGGAATTTTTCAATACGGAAAATTTCTCGACTTCTTGGGCATCGGGTATGATTGTACTTGCCACACAATCATACTAATGAAAAAATGGTAACTGGCATCGAAAGCTTTCAAACAATAAGCTTGAAATGCTAAATAAGAAGAAAAGGATGGGGAATCGTCCCAGTTGGTGTATCTGAGGATGCCGTACGGAGTATGATGGCGGATGTACCACAGAAAGTTTGAGAACTTCACAGAAAGAAGGATTAACATTTTAATCAACTGTTTCTAATGTAGATATAACTCTATTATTGTAAAATAAACAAGCGGTTTTGTTTATTTTTTTTTTTGCTTCTATTATTTTGGTGTCCGAAATTTAACGTGGACAGGCTTTAATAACTGTATCTCTAGAGTTTTGACATCCCTCTGCGGGGTAGGTTCGAGTACTACTTTACTCTTGCCCTTTCGCTAAATTTTCAATACTTCTATTCTATTTTCTCTTCATATCTTTCATTCTGAGCGAACATTACTGTCCACTCTTGGTGCCTCATGGTGATGAGCAAACATCTCCTTCTAAGTCACAATCGTTACTCCACGCACGGAGAATACAAAACATAACAATTAGAGTATGTTATCCCAAATATAGTTACTCAAACACGACCAAAAATGCAAAGATAAAAAGGATTTTTTTTTTTAAATTGGAAAATCTTTATTTTTTCTAAAAACATGAAATCTGTATATACAGAATTCTGTATCGGGAAATTTCAAAAAATCTGTATCATTACAGATAAATCTGTATATGTGGCACCCCTTGATTATATATGAAATAACAACCCACCGCGCTAAAATGGAAAATACTGTATTTTAAACGAAATCAGGATAGCTTTCAAGGTTACTCTTTAGATTTTAACCTTCTACTTTCCACGTTTACTATAAATGCCATATGAGCATCAAATCAGAGCGGCGACGAAAAAGACATCACAACACCGCATTTCTGTTCTGTTTTCATCGCGACACGGCAACCGTTTAATGCTATCATGGTCTCGCATTCGCTGCTTCGTCCGGGCGTCGTCGGTCGTCATGGTAGCACTAAAATACGAATGCATCTAAATGGGATGCTTTCAGGCTTTATCTCTTTCTCGATAGTAAGTTCAACTGATCGATGGAATCGAAAGTGACGGAACTGCATCATATGGATTCGTACCTAGTTGTTATAGTTTGTTGCATTTCTATGGATAGCATCCCATAAAATTCTCAAATTTTTGACATCTGTTTCGAACTATCAAAACACCCATACGCCATTTATGCATCTCACCGCAACCGGCAGATTCATAGTTCTTGCTCGCTCGTCTTCCTTCTTTCGCAATGATTTTTTCTTTGCTCCACGCTCTCGAAGGCCGTGATGCGCCAGCCAGCCATCATCAAGAACCAGTATTTTATAGGTAGATAGGATTCAAGTCCGGATGATGCTCTTCTTTCGGTTGCGCTACGAGCTCGATCGAAGCGAAACAACATCTGTTGTTTATTTCAGCTGCACATTTTCTGAAATTTTATCAAGAGAGCATGCCGCTGGTTCGAAAATGGCCTTTTTGAGTTTGCTTTTTCTTGGCCACTTGCCGCTCGCCAGCCACTTCCTCAACATAGTGCGCCAAAGCGGAACACTTTCCGGTTGCGGTTGGATGGATTTTTCATTTTCTCATATAGAGGAAGGTACGAGCATCGAGGTTTGCTCATCTGCCATGCTGAAGATATGCTTCGCGTGCTTGGTGGTGCATATCCGCGAGAAACGACTGACTGCTTTGGCCGGCCAATACCCGAGTGGGGAAAACATTTGATAAGGCTAGAAGGAGGAAGAGAAGATATACCAAAGTCAGCTCGAGATGCAATTTCAACTAGTCTGGTCAGTTCGATGGAGTGCACCGGCCGGAGGATGGTGGTGGGGTCTCTTCAAATGGATGCAATTTTCTCTTGGTTTGCTTTTTTTTTCGCACAGCCTCCATCCATCCACGGTGGTTCGATCATAGCCAAGCCAGTTATAGATAACGGGTGAGTTTTCCCAATGGTATGCAACTAGTTTTGCCCAAGCCGGGCAGCTGTGGCTTCGCGTCCAACTGGTTGCATTAGATTAAACTGGTAGAAATGGCGAAAAGAGGTAGAAATGCATCGATTCAGGATTTTGCCATTTGGTGATGAATTGATTCAGTTAACAGTATTTTCCTTCGCCAATTGCACCTCTTCCACCACCAGCCTTCAATTCGTTTTAAATTGATGCGATTTATTTTTCTTTCAACACTTGGCTATTCGTTTAACCGTTGATTCAGTTAATTGGAATGCTTAGTTTTGGCATAAGGAGGCTCATTTGGTGTTCGCAAAGGTGTACCACCAGTGCTTTGAATAGTTAGTGAATTTCTGAATGTAGTGTATGATAAAATTTGTGATTTTGACTAATTCTACAACTTTGTTTAACAGTGCATTACACTAACTGGAAGAAGTATAGAAAGTGTTGTATTCACCGTCATATTCAAATGATATCAAATGTTGAATTTCGTTTGAAGATGAGCGAGTTGGCAGGAAAAAAATTACAGTACAATAAATATCGTCCAAATCAATCTTCATCATGTCAAGGGAACAACCGGAATCCTTTGCCGAAGATTTATAAAAGACAAGATGTAAGTGTAGCGCTGATACAAGAGCCTTGGGTTCATAAAAACCAATTTCTTGGAATAGCAATACAGGCAGGTATACTCATTTATGATGGCAATAATCTAAAACCACGAACAGAAATTTTAATAAAAGAGGAATCAAATTTGTTCCTTTAACACAATTCATTAATGTCCAACAACACGAGAAAAAACAGAGGCATTCATAGCTTCTGCTTACATTCCTGGAGATGTGGTTACGGTACCTCCATCCGAGTTGACAGCTTTCATTAGTTATTGCAAAATGAACAATAAACATTTTATCGTCGGATGTGATGCAAATTCCCATCGCACAATTTGGGGATGCACTGACGTTAATAGAAATGGTGAAGACTGAAGAGAGTATAGCATGCACGATGTATTTAATCAATCATACCTTAGCAATATCTAGGAAATGAGAACGCTACTCTACGGGAAATATTCTCATATCTTAAGAAGTTTATATTGTTCACAATTTTTCATGAACATCTCTAGTTGATTACATTTGAACGACCCTTCTAGTGCCCTTTCCCTCTGCGTTGCGTGGTTTCACAAACTTTGCGTTGCTAGGAGTGTCTAAAAGAGTAGGCATTGATCGTAAAAATCAGTCTTGTGAAAATTGTTCTGGTAGAAGCGCGTAACCAGTATTAGTTCCAACAGTTTTCAATATGGATTTGGCCGGTGACATCAATTTATGTAATAAATGAGATCAACATACTTTAATAAAAAAAAAACTAGGAAAGAAGTATCGGACTTAGCCATCTTTAGTCCAATAATTTCGACGAATATTAAAAACGGGCATGTCTCAGATGAAGAATCTTTATCTGATCGCAAACATATAATGTTCGAGTGCAATGCTGGGAATTAATCAAAATTGTCTACAAAAAATCCTAGGAATAGCCAACTGGGAAAGATATTGGTCGAAATGCAATCTGGAAAATATAACACTGAATAATACAATAGACTCCACGGAACTGCTTAACAGAGCTGCAGAAAATATCACTGGGAAAATAATAAAGATCTGTATTCGATGAAATTTGGACACACAAAATAGGTCACCAAAAATTTTCCTTGAGCCGATTCTTTTCAAACTTTCTGGAAATAAAGTACTACTAAATGGTTAAGTTTTGACATCATTGGTTTATTGAACCTCTTCTCCCAACCCAAATGCCCGCACCTTTGCCTTGACCCCTTTCATCAAAATTTTGGGCAATGATAGGACCGACTTGCTTACTTACTTTTAACCACACTTTCTTTAGTTCAAGTTCATTTTCTATCAGTTTTGGAGTTTTAACGAGCTTTGCCTTCATGATTGCCCGAAAATTTTCACATTGGCGAAGTTCCGGAGTGTTTGGAGGGTTGACGTCTTTGGTACAAAAACTACATTATTATCTTTGTACCAATCTAAGATGGGGCGGGCATAGTGGCAAGATGCCAATCCGGTCAAAACAGTGTCGGGCCATCGTGAGATCTCAAGAAGGGCAGAAGTCGTTTTTGGAGGCATTCGTCCTTGTAGATTTGTCCGTTGACGGTCCCAGAGGTGATGAAGGGCTGACTCATTTTGCAACATCCGTAGATCGCCAGATAAGGAATTTTTTGGCGAATTTCGACAGTTTCTTCTTCCGTACACTCTCCGGAACGGCCAACTTAGAGGTGGCGACGTAGTGTTCCTGTCCTGGCATTTGTTTAGTGTCGGCTTTAATGTAGGTCTCATCGTCCATCACAATGCAGAACGGTTTTGTGAGCCACTCCCTGTACAGTTTTCTTGCACGAGTTTTGGCCACCGAGTTCTGTTTATCGCTCTGGTTCGGTGCCTTCTGGATCTTGTTCACATGTAATCCAGAACGTTTCATTATTTTCTGCACAAAACAAACTGAAACTTTCGCCTTTTTCGCAACATCCCTGATCGAAATGTTGGGATAACGCTTAAATTGGTTCAATACCACCCTGGCCTTCTCCGGATTTGATGTGCCACGTTTTTTGCCACTACCATTTTTCCGCATGGTTGTCTTACGGTCCTTGAACGTTTTGATCACATGAGATACGGTTGAATGTGCGATTCCGAGCTGTTTTCCGATCCATCGATGAGAAGCGTTTGGATTTTCGAAGTGAGTGCCCAAAATTTGTTGGCGCACTATTTCTTCATTCGAAGCCATCACTGAAATCACTCGACCGATTTTCACGAAACTCATTATACAATTGACACAACACAATGAAATACATTCAGTTAAAATTTCAATAATTTTGTACCCACACGCTAAAAAGTTACGAACAATTGCGTGTGTCCAAATTTCATCGAATACAGTTTTTCAGGCTTATGATGCTTAGCCCTATCCAGTCAAGAAAGTAAATTTAAAAATGAATGTTCCTTGGTGGAATAGAACATTAAACAACTTAAGGAAAACATTCTCGGAAGCTTTTAAATCATGTAATGGGACAATATAAAAAAAAGTCAACAGCTTACAGCTAACAATAAAGAGTTAAAGAAAATCACTTGAAGAATAACCTGGAGGTTTTATTGTGAAAACAGCAAACTCAGATGTAGCAAAGCTACAAAAGAACTTTCCAAAGACCATTCTAATGGACTGAGAAATTGAAAGAAATCAAATGGTAATGTTACATCTTATGCTGAAGAAACACTTGAAATTAAAGCCCGATTCAAAGTAAACTTGAACGCATTCAAGTGATCATAACTCAAAAATTGAACAACATACACGGTTGATCAAAACGTCAAACAAAAAGGTATTTACCTCAAACGATATAAAACAAGTTATTAAATTTCACCGTTTCGAACGAACTTTCGCACTTTACGTGTGATCGATGCCATCATGATCTACATAGTCGCTGGTGACACTGTATCGGCGTACTTTTTCAACTTTAAACGCATCCTTGAAGTTAGCCCCAATTGCCCAATATTTTTCGATCGGTCTGAACTCAGGGCAATTCGGAGGATTAATCTCTTTGGCGACGAAATTAACATTCTTTGCAGCATACCATTCTAGTTCCTCCTTAGAGTAGTGGCAGCTGGCTAGATCGGGCAAAAACATAACGTTGGTCTTGTGTTGCCGAATGAAGGGTGAAATCCGCTTTTTCAGATACTCTTTAATGTAAACATTCGACGTCATTGTGTGAGATTGATGAAAACCTTGGTTTTAAGGCCACAACTGCAGATTCTTTGCCAAATCATTAGTTTTCGAGCAAACTTATCAACAAAAACAAATTTACACCTAGAAGGAACATCCCCAAAAACAGTTGCCAGATAAAATTTTCGTCCGGGGATTTGTTTATAATCCATTTTGACATATGTTTCGTCATCCATTAAAATACAGCCATCAAATTTCGTCAAAACTCGTGCCCCCTTTTTGCCACTTAATTTTGTTTCAGGGAGCGATATGGCTGTTTAGTGGCACAAAAAGTCTTATATCCTTCTCTTGAAAGGATGTTACGCACGGTGGAAAAGTTGGAATCGTATTTCTTTGCCAAATCACGTATGGAGACACCTGGGTTGTCTTTCACGTACCTCAACACCTTTCTCCTCAGCTCTTTGTCCCAAGTGCCACTTTTATGATAGATGCACTGTGATATATCCACACTCAGAGTATCCATGTAACGTTTCATTACAAGACACACCGTTGACTTTGGGAATTTTAAAACTTTTGCTATTTTTGAGGCAGACCACGAAGGATTCTCTAGACGTTTGTGCACAATTAATTTTCTTTTCTCAAGTTTCATGATCCATAATTTCGCGATGCGTCGATCAACCCAGAAAAACTTTTCATCAATTTCTTCGTCAATGTAACATCAACAAATGTCTGTCAAACGTTTCATGATGGATACTGATTTTCCAGGCTCACAGTTAGTGTTAAGCGATGATATAGAAGGTTCAAAAATTGAAGACAATTGCAGGCCAATCAGGGCTACAAGCAACTATTCAGCTATTTCAAATATCATTTTTACAAGACTTAAAGCTAAGTGTGCAGTGAACTGTTTCGTACCATAGAAACTCCAGGGATGGATGGTATTTTTCCTGCATTTATGCAAAAGGGTGGAGAAGTACTTTTAGATTCCTTGGCAAATATATTTAAAGCAAGCTTAATGTTAGGTGATATACCAAACATATGGACATGTGTCCGTGTAGTGTTTATTTCTAAAGCAGGAGAAAAAGACATCAAATCCAACACCTTTTAGATCCTTAAGACTCATCTACTAAAGGGTGTCCACGATGAAATTGCCACACACAAAATTGATTCGCAAAATTCGAGTTTTCATCCGATTGCCATCAAATTTTCAGGGATTGAGAAATAACTATTAATCTTCATTTTACCATTTTACTCGCATTTTATTTACAGTCCATACGCAAATGCCCGCACCTTGGCCTTAACCCCGGCCATAAGATTCTGCACAACCTGTGAATCAACCGTTTTTTGCATGTAAACCCATACTTTCTTCAGTTCCTCGACTGTCTTCACTACCTTAGGTCGTTTAAGAAGGTGCTGCTTCATAATCGCCCAGTACTTCTCGATGGGGCGGAGCTCCGGAGTGTTGGGAGGGTTGAACATTTTCGGGACGAAATTGACCTTATTGTCCGCATACCACTTCAGCACGTCCTTGGAGTAGTGGCATGAGGCCAAATCCGGCCAGAAGATTGTTGGGACGTTGTGGGCCTTCAGGAGAGGAAGCAGCCGCTTCTGGAGGCACTCTTTTATGTACACCTGTCCGTTCATCGTATCCTGGGTCACGAAAGGTGCACTCCGCTTCCCGCACGTGCAGATGGCTTGCCAAACCAGGAATTTCTTCGCAAATTTGGACATCTTCTGAGTGCGGACATGCTCCGGAACGCTGAACTTATCCTTAGCCGTGAAAAACAGGTTGCCGGGGATCTGTTTGAAGTCGGCCTTCACATATGTTTCGTCGTCCATGATGCAGCATTCAACTTTCGTCAGCATGTTGAGGTGCAACTTCCTGGCACGGGTTTTGGCGGACTTGTTCTGCTTCTCGTCGCGATTAGGGGCCTTTTGTACCTTGAACGTTCGAAGCCCAGCCTTAGTTTTGGCCTTCTGGACAAAACTTCGGCTTAGGTGCAGCTTCTTAGCCACATCCCCGGAGGCGTTCGGATTTCGGTTGAAAGCCCCAACTACGCGGTTGTGATTTGTGGTGTAGTACGGAATACTTTTTCCTTCACTTCTGGGCTTCCGATCGGTGGTCAACCGTTCCTCGAACCGCTTAATCACTCGCGACACCGTGGAATTCGCGATTCCCAACGTTTTAGCGATGGAACGATGCGAGAGATCCTTGTTCTCGTGATAAATGCGCAAGATTTTATCACGCACGAGCTGTTCTTTCGACTCCATTTCCGCGAGTTTTGATCACAGGACTTTAAAACTTGCAGGATGTAAAAAATGCACTATAAACTAAATCCACCCAAATTTTCATTAAATTCTACCCAACGGTTAAAAAGTTATAGCAATTTCATAGTGTGGCAATTTCATCGTGGACACCCTTTATACTTAAAGTAATAGAGAAGGTAATAGACCCTAAAATCGAAATATCTCCAAAGATTCCCCTCAACGGATTTCAATTTGCTTATCAAGCAAATAAATCTACTGTTTCAGCGCTACATAAGTTGGTTACAAAAATTGAAGGTTCTTTCGACAAAAAAGAAGGTGCTCTCTCAACATTTGTTGAAGTAGAAGGTGCTTGTGAGTTTCTGGTTGGCCAAGTTAGGAATCACCCAGCGTAGCTTTCTTCCAAGAAGGTCTTACCTCTTGCAGCGTCGGTGATTCAAAGTTAGGATCGCCATTTTAGTTGGATACGTACATTCTGAGTCGCCGTTATGTCGACATGTCATGCTATACGCCGACTTCACTAATGTGTTCCACAACACGAATGTTCAGAACACTTCGCACTCTGACTGTGTACCACACAGTGCTTTTAATAACGCGTCTTTTAAATCTATGGAGTATTCATTGGAAAAACGTAATTTTGATCCGTGTATTAGAGCTTTTCATAATGTTGAATAATAGGGAAGTGTCTTCTGAATTGGGAGAATCATCAATAATAACAAGAACCACTAGAGAGTGCCCTCAAGGAGGGGTACTGTCACCCTTATTATGGTCGCTTGTTGTTGACGATCTCGATAAACTAGCAGAAAAAGGCTTCGAAGTAATCGGTTTTGCTGATGATGTGGCCATAATAGTTCGCGAAAAGTTTGATCATATCATCACTGATAGAATGCAAACTGCAAAGAACCTTACTTGGCAGTGGTGCCAAAATGAAGAGTTACACATAAATCCATCGAAGACAGTTTTGGTTCCGTTCACCCGCAGAAAAAAACCGTCACTTAAAAGTGTGACTATTTATGGACCTACCTTACAATATTCTACAAGTGTAAAATATCTAGGAGTCATTCTAGATGCTAAACTCAACAGGAATTCACACTTAGAGCACATCATAAGCAAAGCCACGAGTGCTCTCTGGGTGAGTAAAAAAAAATTTGGTCGAAAATAGGGACTTAAACCTAAAATGATTCATTAGATTTACACGGTTGTTGTGAGACCCAGGGTTGTTTATGCTTCACTAGTTTGGTGGCCCAAAACAAAACAGAATACGGCCTAAAAAAAGCTTGAGAATTTACAACGCTTGGCCTGTATGGCCATAACAGGAGTAATGCACAGTACACCATCAAAAGCTATAGATGGAATTCTTGATAAGCTTCCACTGCATCAATATGTGCAAATAGAAGCTGAAAAGAGTGCGCTAAGGCTGCGTAGGACTAATATACTTTTAGAGGGCAAACTCTCTGGGCATCTTGGTATAGTGAAAGACTGAAGATGCAAAAAAGGTTGAAACTAACCGCCAGAAATGGGAATTAGGAGAGCCAAACATTTAACCAGGATCGATTATTTTCTATACTGATGGCTCAAAAATGCATAATAAAACAGGAGCAGGAATTCCAATGAAAAATGGACCACTGTTTTCCTTGCAGGAATAATTGTCATATTAGAATGTGTATCTATATGCCTGAAGCGAAATTATTGAAATGCAAGACTTTGCATACTTTCAGACAGTTAGGCGGCATTCACATGTCAATCAAAATTGGTTTGGGAATGCAAAAAATGGCTAAAACAACTGGCAGATAAAGCCAGGTTCACTTGTACTGGGTACCAGGTCATTGTGGAATAGAAAGAAACGAAAAAGCTAATTTACTCGCTAGGCAAGCTTCAAGTTCTCAATTCATAGGACCCGAAGCTTATTGGGGGGTATCTAATTGTGTGTTACAAATGGAGTTTAAAAAATGAAAGGAATATATGATTCTGTTGAACTGGAATGTGAAAGACACACCACGGCAATCCAAATTGTTCTTATCTCCAAACAAACGAATCGCAGAAAAAATATAAACTTAAATAAAAAATCATGCAGCATAGTAATCAGGTTACTCATGGGACACCCATCGAGATATGATTTGAAAAAGTTAAAAAGAAGTCAAACACATGTCTGTCGGTTTTGTGATTGTGAGATTGAGACCTCTCAATGTTTACTATGTGACTGCCCAGCATTGTTTGTACGTAGGAGACTTCAGAAATGCTAAAATATAAAGTTGTACCAGTAAATTATAGAATTAAGATACGGACATCTACCCCTGCCAACATCGTCAGGAAAATGGAAGCGGAATTCATCAAGGACAGCATCAAACGACTATTCCAGAAGCTGGACCGGAAAACTTTGTAGTGCTAAAATTCCAGGAGTTCTTATCCCGAGGCAAGGTAGCAGAGGAATACGAATCGAATGGGAAATGAACGGTCCTCGATAGGAAACTCAACAGGCTGAGAATAAAATCCCAACAGACACGAGCCACACATCACACAAAGGAACAGGCCACGCTTACACTCATAATCACCACGCCACCGGTGGTCCATTTCTTTAAGGGACTGGTTGTCAACCGATCGACGACCGCTTTCACGGAATAACTGACTCATCTCAACAAGGGATCCTAATCCCGCAGTAACAACCACGCCCGAGGTATAGCAGATCTTCATCGACGTGGAGACAGCAATTACATACACTCTACCGAGAACTTTACAAAACACAGCCAGGACTATCACGTCACACATTTTCAAGGACGGACAGAAACAAAAACACAACAACGAGAAGGAAATTCGCATCATTAGACAGTTTACATGAAGTTCACTCATGAAATAGAAAAGGATGGGAAACTTGACCTTCTAGTAGTGAGAGCATCATTGTCATCATCACCTTTAGAGTTTGAAATCTTCAGAAAACCCACGAACACCCAAAGAGTATTCCTTACATTTGCAACCACTCTTTTCAGCATAAAATGGCTGCTTTCCACCACATGATCCAGGATGTTGACCCTTCCTTTCAATAAAACTGGAAAAGCCAAAGAATTGGTATATATCTTCGAAACCGACAGACTCAATGGTTACGAAAAGATGACAATCCAATGATTATCAACAAAAAGGAAAAACATTTTCATAGCAAATCACAAAAAAACCCTCTCCAATTCATCTGAACCCCTGAAACGTGTTTCCGTCCCCTTTCGATAAAGACATTACACAAAAGCTGAAACCACGACCTAGGGAATTTGGCTTGGACTTAGTTTCCTCGAGTAGGCACAATCAATTGGATTTCAGTAGACACATTAGGCAGAGCAGGGGTATACAGAATCAAGTGTAAACACTGCAGCAAAATATATGTAGGTCAAACAAAGAGAACCTTGGCAACAAGGTTCAAAGAGCATCTAGCGGAGGTGACAAAGGCCGTCTAACAGAACGAGAAAGGAATTTCACATGACTTTAAATCGACAGTTGCACATCTTCACGGAAAATCACGACATAACGACGAAAGACAGCTCAATCTTACGGATTACGCAGTTCGAATAAAACCTGTAACTTTTTGTTTGACTACATGTAACAAATGGACTTCATGACTAATAACGCATTTTCGCATGTGGTTTGAAATTTCCGCGTTTTTCATTTCACCATAATGCAATTATAAACGTTCTGTTAAATTCAAATCACATGTATTTTATATGAGCTGTAAAATTCGAAACTAATAGAATTTTCATACATCATTCCAGCTTAATTGAGGTTATGTAGCAAAATCTGCTTTGAGTTGTAACTTTCAGATGTCATTAAATAAATAAAAGATATGCTATATTGTTTTACTGTGATTTTATTTTATTTTTATATCTGGTTCACTTTGATCGTATGAAAAAGGTACTTAGCATTTCTATGATGTGTTTCGGAAAGGTTTATGAAGTTTATGCTTTCAATTCAATCGAGCACTTCAACACATTTAAATTTCGATGGGCACGAACGAGTCTCAAAAAGCTCTCAATACTTTCCACGAAAAAATTACACATCATTCTCGCATTGTTTTTTTTTTTTATAATTTACTTCGACCAACACTTACCGATAATAATGGCTGCCACGATACTTTTTAGAAAATGACAATCGCTGCGCAGTGATGTTGTTTTCCGTTAAACACATGTAAACTTAAAGCATCTGTAATTGAAAAATCAATTTGTAGCTTAAAATTATATAACGCGTGAATTAAACGTGAGCTGCAGCAACAAAATTAAATTACAAAGAATGGATCTTCAATGCTTAAGTAATGCGACTTTTGTTTACGTTTAAGTAAATTGAAAATTGTAGTAGATTAAGAATTAGGTTAATATTTCTCACAGCACTTTGCAAATTATGTTGTCATTAATTTTCAAATTAATGCACTTCCCCCTGATCATTATTTCATATTTTCGGATAGCCTAAGTTCTCTGGAGGCTATTCGTTCAATCAGGCCGATGAAGCACTCGACGTGTTTCCTGCGTGAAATACGGTCGTCACTGAGTGCTTTATCCAACAGCTCACACAATATCACTTTAGCATGGGTCCCTTCTCATTGCTTTATACCGGGTAATGACAAAGCGGACTCACTGGCTAAGGTGGGCGCTATGGTAGGCGATATTTACGAGCGACAAATCGGCTTCAATGATTTTTTTACAATTGCTCGTCAGCAAGCTCTCATCAACTGGCAACAAAAGTGGGATGACGATGATCTGGGAAGATGCCTACATTCTATTCTCCCACAGGTTTCGAGAAAATCATGGTTCAAAGGGTTGAACATGAGCCGCGATTTTATCCGCATAATGTCAAGGCTCATGTCCAACCATTGTTCCTTAAACACGCATCGCTATAGGATTGAGCTCACAGACAGCAGTTTGTGTGCCTGTGGTAACGGTTATCACGACATCGAGCATGTTGTCTGGTCATGCACCTTATATCATGTGGCGAGATCCGACTTATGTGATTCCCTCAGGGCCCGAGGAAAACAACCTGCTAAACCAATTAGAGACGTTCTGGCCTGCCGCGATCTCGAATACATGAAATTAATCTACGATTTTCTAAAACGGATCGATTTGAAAATTTAGTTGCGTTTGGTCTTGTACTTTTTCAATTCTTCCCCCTCATCGTGGTTCCCCTTTTGTGCCCCCCCCCCTCCCTCCCCTTAACCCCTTTTTTGTGTCACTTTTCAGCTCGTTTACACTCCGAGATCCAGAGCACTTGCTACAGTGCTACAGCTACAACAACAACAGTTCTCTCCCTCGTTCATTGCACTCAATCCTTTTCCAAGTATCCAAAATTTAAATCTTGTATTCCTTAACCTCGAGCAAGCCGCGAGTATTCGGCCCGTCCAACTAACATTAGTATTAAGAAAGCTAAATTTAAATGTACACAGAATAACGGCTCCGCAAAGCTAACGCATTTGAGCCTTGTCAAATAAATGGATTATAAATAAAAAAAAAAAAATTCGAAACTGTTACCAATATTATCCGAACTGTAAACTTCATTTGATAATCGCCATGTTGATTATTGTGGGTTTCGTAGAGGTTTTCAATCCAATCAATGGCGCATGAAATTAAGGAAGGTAAATCGGAAATATACACATGCCAACATCTTGTTTATCACTAGAAAACGAGAAGAATTATTTGTAATTTCCATCTAATTCCAACTACCTATATTGCTTATCTTGACAGATACGCGTATTTCGTCTACAATGTGCAGACTTTTTCAGTGTCGTGTACTAATACTCGACTAGAGAGATTAGTACGAAGAAGTCTGCACATTTTAGACGAAATACGCGTATCTGTCAAGATAAGCAATAAAGGTAGGTTACTAATCTTTCTTGTCATTTTCTTGCTATAGATATTCCACTAAACAGCTCACGCTTTCCAGGATTCATCTTGTTTATATTTTTATAAGTTTGTACATTTTAGTACCGTGTTTCATTTAGAATGCAAGATAATTATCTCGTAGACATTTGTTTGTCATATGCAATTGTATTGCGTGTTTTCACCCTTGTTACGAAAAGGAGGGCATTAAGATCGCTTGAAAACTCGACTTTTTATCAGAGGCCCAGAGGGCGGAGTGTTATATACCATTCGACTCAGCTCGACGAACTGAGCACATGTGTGGGTGTGTATGTATGTGTGTGTGTGCGTTACAAATAATGTCACATCGGCTTCTAAGCCATTTGTGAGCCGCTTTCAGTTCTGTTGACGGCAAATGAAAGCTACAACATTCCCATAGAACGCTATTGATTTTTTTTTCATTCGGACATTTCGTTACGAAGACATGAACAAAACATTACATGGCGGCCTATTCTATAGTAATCAAACAGTTAAGTCTCCGATTACATATTGAGCTATTTGTGTGTCGATTTTAGTTTTGTTGGTGCCAAATCAAAGCTATAAAATCTTCAAATAACTGGTCAAAATTTTATTATGATTCGATAATCCTTCATGGAGAGATGACCAACACAATACCTGAGAGCACGAGAGCAACGAATTGTGAGATGAAATTATACTCGTTGCAGTTCAAACCCGAAGTAAACCACTCGCCCCAATCGATGCCGCTTGCCTTCTATTGTGTCGCATCTCGTGATTTGTATAGCACATACAGTGGACTTGCCACACTATACGACTCTATAGAATTAGAGCAGGATCGATTGGCTCAAGTGGTTTTGAACAGCAACAAGTATATTCGAAAATTACACAAAGTTTCCATTTACTATAACCACACAATTTTTAATGAACATTTACTTATTAGCCACTTGAATCCATATCGATGATCAAAATTGACGCTTAGGATTGTCTAATAATGCCTGCTATGGACTGATTATATGAAATTTCTAATATTCATGTAATTTCCTCTTTTATATAACTAACATAAACAGGTTGTTAGAGACTATTAATGGCAATATTTAAATGACATCGATGAACAATAGGTACAGGATTGACAAATAGTTCATTTTAAAAACTGGAATTTCTGATGAAAATATATATCCAGTACCATATTGGCCACATTTGAGTCGTAATTCTGATGGAGTGTAAGAACGGCTCAGTCTCACCATCATTCGTTTTTTTTTTGTTAAAATAGCTTCATATCACATGTTTACTT
Source organism: Aedes japonicus (assembly GCA_034211315.2). Taxonomy (NCBI): domain Eukaryota; kingdom Metazoa; phylum Arthropoda; class Insecta; order Diptera; family Culicidae; genus Aedes; species Aedes japonicus. The sequence continues at coordinate 224,776 of JASCZW010000632.1, forward strand.
TTTGCGAAGTTAATAATTATTTGTACAGAACATATTATTATGTTATAAGCATGGTGTAGGAAGTATCCATAGGACATACAGGGTGCGGCAGAAAATAATGCGAAAATTTGTTCTATTTCTTTCAAATCCCATTTTCAACTAATTCAAGCAATAATATCAACATTTTCGAGTGCAGTTATCTTTATAAAGTCCTTTTAGACAAGTTTATTGAATGTGTCCTGCATTTTTATTAATAACATCCTCGAGCCGATGCCGGAAGCCAGAGCATGCCTTTCGGACATTGAAACAAATGATTTTAACCTCCGACATTGACTGCCATGTGCGTGTTATGGTTGACATCAGGGTTTTCACACTAGGGTGTGATATTTTACAGGCTCGTGCTTCATGCAACATATGCCCAAATCGAATAATCCAACGGATTAAGATCTGGACTGCCAGGGGGCCACAAATCCTTCGGCCAAAACTTTATGTCATCGTTCAACCATTGTTGGGTTGGATTGGACGTGTGACACTGCGCTCCATCCTGCTGTAGGACAACGTTTTGGTCCCCGGAGAAGTTGGCCTTCACCCAGTTTTCATCAATGAAAACTGGCGGCATTTTCAAACCGTTGGACGCCACCAAGCCTTGAAAAAATACACTTTCGACAGAAATTAGTCACTAGCTACACGAATTAACCCAACAATCAAGTTTGAACATTTTCGCATTATTTTCTGCCGCACCCTGTAATATTTGTCTTATGGATGTTTCACTAAACATTTGGTATGACCTACAGATGTTCAAAAATGTCACATATATTGCGCTTTTTCGGTTATATGTTTGTATGAAATTAAGTTATTGACGTTTAAAAAAACTTAAGCTCTGTTCGAAGGATATACATATTTTAAATATTAATATGACTAGTGGTGTTACTTGGGTTCTATTCCAGATTCGGATTCCACTTCACTTTCTTCATCTTTATTTTATGAATCTCTTCTGCCTTGTCTTCTACCAAATCTGTTCAGTTTTCTTCTACTGCTACTGGTATTATTTTTACCATTTTCAATAGCATCATTCCAAATCTTTGCCGGCCTACCTATCTTTTTTGTCATATTTCATTTCATGGGCAACTCTCAGTCGATGCCCAATTTTTCTTCATTTTATGTGATTCCAGTAGCTAATCGTCATTCCCCGATTTTCACAGCTCTTTTCCCTTGATCACAGCCTAGATAACTTAAATCTTCCCCTAGGTTTATCCCAAAGGTATCTGAGCATCTCCTTTACTATTTGCAGTTCATATTTACTTATAGATTTTCTATAAGTTATAGATGGTGAATGATTGTCACACATGATTGTCTTGTGAATATGTTTTGTTGACTTCCATTGGTTATTGTATAGTAATTGTTTACAATTGGTTTTAAGCCCTAATTACGAATCATTCTAGAAATGTGCAATGTTTTAACAAAATTGACGATGGTCGTGCCTGTTCTTAACTACTTCGTCTATCTAAGACTCCCACAGATCCGGAAACGAAATGCAAAAAATCGTTTCAACTGTATTTGGCTTATAAGAAATAAAAACCTGCAGCAAAAAAAGGCGTTTACAAACTGTCCCGATCAGTTAGCTGATTTAGTTGCCAATTCCCATATACTTTAGATGGATTCCCATACGTTCCGAATGGATTCGCTTTCCCACCGCCACATTAGTTTCTTCGACGTACCGCTCGCTCTTTCCACTTTCTGTTTCACTGGAGCTAGGAAGCACCTTCATCATCACGTGTCGGATATTTTCGTTGCTGCACCTGCGCTCATCACAACCACCGCAGAGGTTTCCCATCCGTGGCATGCGGTCTCGCGTCCATGGTAACAACCAACCATCAGCAACCATTCGCCGGTCCTGGCCTTGGCGTTTTCTCCTTCGCGCTCATCCATTCCTGTGAAGCACGGTGAAATTTTTGAAGAAAATGTAGAAAACTGAAAACCATTTCACATCGTTATAACCAGGCAAATCGTAACAACGTGGTTTTTGTTATATATCTCATCCACGAAACTCAAATCCATCAACTTTTTTTTGCTTCAAGAATCCCGCAAACAATCGTGTACTTTCAATTCGATTTAGGGGGGATAATCCACTCGAAGACCCAATCCAATCAACGATGATGCCGACAGCTCCCGCTCCGTGTGGTGGGGAAGTTCTTTTTCTCGAGATTTCGTAAATCGTCCCCTAGTAGCAGCGCGCCATGGTCGCCAGGAGGTGGGTCGGCCACGATATATATCTACTCGGAACCGGCTTAATCCGTTGGTCATTCACGAGAGAGCAGCTTCCCGCAAAGGATTGAAGAAGATTTTCGTTTCGTCGTCGTCTTCTTGCTGCCATGGCCGCGCGCATAAGACCGGTGCGGTTTTACCGCTCACGCCGCTAATAAAGACACATGCCTGGCGGGAGGTACAACCTCGAGACGGAGACGGTGAAATCTCCACAGTAGTTGAATGGATGCTTCTTTCGCGAAGTGTTTTTTTTCTAGTTGTGAAATTATGCTTCTGTGGATAGAGTAAAAATCCCCAAAGAAATCATTGCAGCCTAGTCATCTGAGGAGAACGAAATATTGAGAGTAGGGTTGGTCCTGTTCCTGTGTTGAGATTGAACTGGACCGGGAAAAAAGTTCACAACAGACACAAGTTAAGAACTTATTGAACAGGTTAGGGTCATCGATGGCTACCAATTTATCAATGCAGGTAATTGGTTGTGTGCATTACTGGTTTTTTGCACCGATGGGATATGGGAACTAGGATAGCTTATAAATAGGACCTGATCCGGAGCTAACGGAGCAGTTCATCGCAAAAGGTTTGAGTTGGAACCGAGTAGAATAGGATTGTGGTGGTTGTTCGTTGAATATTGCATAATATGGCATCGACCTTTTGGATAACGGTTTGCTGTTTGACGTTCTGGATATCTAGTGGTGGTGAGAAAAATTGTAAAATCTCTAAATTATTGTCAACTAACTAGTTGCGTTTTCAAAGAAATTCAAGTCTTCGCTCAATATAGGTTATTGATTTATGTGTCAATTTGTGCTTCAATGCTGGTTTTGAGTTAAAAAAAAGGGAGAAGTAGGCTTTGTTCGAAGGTGGTTGGTTTTTATTTAGCTTTTTTTCTGTTTTTAATTCTGCTGAAGTTTTGGTTACAATTTTCTCCTAAGGATGTTGAAAACTGTAATTTTTCTATAGCACTTCTAAGTTCGAAAAGGGGCAACAGCCCAAGTTGTGATGAATGCCGTTTTGTTCGTGAACAATTGCTTTGACATGCCATCAGCATGTAGAATACTCAAATTTGTCGGTTGCTTCCTAGATCGAAAAAAGGAAATCCACCAGAAACATCTTTAGTCACGCAATTGTGCGAGAACCTTGTTCTGATAGATTATCGTGTGTGACCCTGGTGTGTCCGGAACAGGAAAGTTTACTGGAGTGACACAGGGGAGCTGCGAGTTCAGCCTGATTACTGGGGGAAGTCCGTTCTAGCGAAAATCTCAACTGGTTTGAGAAAACGGACCAGCTGCGGATAATCATCGTGGTTACGCTCTGTCCTTTTTTACTGCTTTTTACTATCAATTATATTATAAGGACGAGATTATGTGAGTGCAAGGTCTTTTCTTTCCCCACTTTTATGGGACTGATTACACTCTCTACATAGGCGTTGGAAAATTTATCGAGTAAATGCCATTGGTAGTGTTTCTTCTTAAAGGAGGCTACAGCTGCAGTATCTGTCTGTAGGTGAAACCCGGTTTTCTAGTGGTAATTTTTATATGACTACTAGCTGACCCCGGTGCGAGCGTTGCAACCTAGGACAGGACCTGCCAGCTGTTAGTGCAAAAACAAGACCATTAACCTGTCAAAAAAGACCGTTTTTTATTGGTCGCTTTGACAATCACCTTTACCGCCTCCGTCGAGTTATGTTACAAGCAGGCAGTTTGTTGTTGGTTTGGCGGTGTTGCTAGTAGTCACTGCTTTTTCACTTTTTTCGTTTGTGACAACTAGAACAAAAGTTCACTTTTGCAGTGGTTTATTTTAAATCAGTTCGAAATGAAGTGCAAAGCGATAAATTGTGGTCGCAGTGACGTACCGGGTCTCCATTTTCATCGGTTCCCGAGAGATCCAATCGTTCGCCGAATGTGGGTGTAGGCCTGCATTGGGAACGCACGTGAGGAAGATATTCTCTTGCTCAAAATTTCTCCCCACAGCAGAATTTGCAGCGTAAGTATCAATGAAATTCAATGAAACCTTATCAATCAACGTTTAATTTGATGCAGGTTCATTTCCCGAACGACAAAAGAAATGTTTTTAATTACTTTATTTTCAATGGGATTACTGTGAAAACATATCTGGCAGCACTTGAGCGACCCCCGTATCATAGCAATCATAAATTTATAAGAGGTCACCTCTCTCTGAGCTGGCAGGTCCTGTCCTAGGTTGCAACGCCTGCAACTAAATGAATGAACAATGGTTGTTTTTTTGGAAAGAGTTTTGTTTGACTAAGAAGGGCTTCAAGCGTCTATTAGAACAATCTTCTCACCCAAGAAATACACAGTTTGTGTTTTAGTTATCTGGATAATTCTCATGTTTGGTTGAAATTTATGTTTGGTATCTCCATAGAATCATTTCTTGCATTCAAAAAACCCCGCACGCCAATTTTGGTTCCATTTGCTTTATTTTTTCTCAAGTTATGCAGAAATTTGTGTTTCATTTATATGAGAGCCCTCCCCCTTCCAGAAGAGGGAAGGGGTCTCAAACAACCATAAGAACCTTCTCCAGCCCCAAAAACCCCTGCATACACATTTTCACGCCGATCGGTAAGACAGACAGATTTTAATATATATAAAAACCACATGCCAAATGTGGTTTCATTTGCTTAAATAGTTCTCAAATTATGCATAAATTTGTGTTTCATTTGTATGATAGCCCCAACCCCCCCATTTTAACAGGGAAAGGGGTTTTGAAATACAATAGAAACATTTCTTGCCTCCAAAAACCTCCACATTCCAAATTTGGTTCCATTTGCTTGATTAGTTCCCGAGTAATGCAGAAATTTGTGTTTCATTTGTATGGAAGCCCCTCTTCCTCCCTTCAAGAAGCCGAAGGAATCCAAACCACCTCAGAAACATTTATCTTCTTCAGAAACCCCCACATGCCAAATTTGGTTCCATTTGCTTTTTTTAGTTCTCGAGTTATGGTTCCATTTCCCTGATTAGTTCTCGAGTTATGCAAGGATTTGCATTTCATTTGTATGGGATCCTCCCCCTTTCAGAAGGGGGAGGGGTCTCAAATCAACATAGAACCATATTTTGTCTTCAAAAACCACCACATACTAAATTTGGTTCCATTAGTTCTCGAGTCATGCAGAATATTGTTCTTCATTTGTATCGGAGACCCCCCCCCCCCCCTGGGATGGGGAGCGGTTCAAACCAACAAAGAAAAAAAAATTGTCTTCAAAAACCACCACATGCCAAATTTCGTTCCGTTTGCTTTAATAGTTCCCGAGTTATGTAGAAATTAGTGTTTCATTTGTAGTAGAGCGCCCCTTTCCAGAGAAGAGAGTATGGGGTATGATAGTTAAACATAAGAACCTTCCCCGGCCTAAAAAATCCCTGTGTGTGTGTGTGTGTGTGTGTGTGTGTGTGTGTGTGTGTGTGTGTGTGTGTGTGTGTGTGTGTGTGTGTGTGTGTGTGTGTGTGTGTGGGGGGGGGGGGGGGGGGGGTCTGTGTGCAATCTAACACTCATTGGCCGGCAATGGTATTATAGAAGAAATCTGTTTACAACAATCCCTCAAGTGATCATTAGAAGCAGCTTTAATCCGAGCTAGAAAGTGATGCTCTACTGCGATCAGCAACCCATTTTAGAATGTCTGAGAGTCGCCCATTCCGAGTTACTTTCACACACAATAAACCCCGCATGTAAACATTACCGATATCATTTGAATAATGGCACTGCAACATACAATTTCCAAACCAGGTACGTAGGGAAGCGGAACCTATCTTGAGCTCAATAAGCAGACCTCCAGTGGAAATCGGTGAATATGCACTGAACACCGAACCCTGAGTACACAAGTTATTCACAATTTATTCGTTCACTTACCGTTAATCGTTTAGCAATACACAAAACACTCGATTCTGATAATTTTCTTCCAATTTAATACGGAAAAGTTGCCATTGCTATGTATCTATTTTAATAAAATCAAGAAAAACATTAATCCCATCTGTGTACATATGTTAATCGTACTGATTTTAATCAAGAAAAAATATAAACAAGTTAATGCTCTCCACTACTACACCCAAAAATGAAGTAGGTAATTTGACAGCACTTCACGTGTGTTGAGTAGCATGCATATAACCAAGACAAAATAAAAGGGTTTGTTTGTTATTCTTCCATGAGAATATTGACAACAAGACTCACCATAACGTTGGGCATAGAATGCTCTATGAATGATTGAACACGCACACTGGCGTTGATGTGTATGCTATACAGTCTGTGAGCAGTGCAACATCAAGCTATTACGTCGATTGTAAACACGGTTCAGAATAGGTGCAAGCGTATTTAAATTATTGTGAAAATTAATCCCATAGTTTTCTAGTATTTTATCACGTATTCGTAGATTCTTGTGTGGCTAGTGTTATAAGTGAAATGTGATTTTTATAGTTTGTGCAATTACGCAACGAAAATGTGTGAGGATACAGTGTAATTAAAGAGAAAACTTGGAGTCTGGCTCGAGTATATTCCCTAGTACGGTTAGATCAATACGACGAATTAGTAGTGCAAAGGTAAGAAATTGTGTTGAAAATCTGCCTGCTCATTATTTTTACGTAATTCAAGTCTCCGAAACGTTTTTGTAGCTTTTCATTATATTCAGGACCTAATTTTATTTACAAGGTTTATATATTCTTAGCTACTGCGTCCATTTATTGGAGAAATTAAACATCTTTTTACGTTGGAAGTTGGATGACTGCAGAATGTGATGAATATATGTACTATGGTGAGCATAGGTTCGGCTTCCCTATTTCGTATTATTTAAAAGGTTATTGTTATATATTTATAGTCAGATAAATCTCACCCATGGCCGTTTTTTTGATGACACTCGCTTGTTCATTAGTAAACATAAAAATTCTCAACATTGATTCGTAATTAATTTTATGCACACGCGAAAAACTAAGTGCAAAAGTTAACGTTGCTAAACCGCCCGTTAGATATGCAACCTGCATAACAAAACTATGTAAACCACGTGGTGAATGCATCTGAAATTATGTGGCAGCCTTTCACGCGCGCCTGCTTCTGACCAGCAAATGGCTGTTTTCTACATTGCACTGGTCTTCTTTTTTCACACCACACTTTGAGATTGATTATTCTTCGCTATATATTTCCGCTAGAAACTTAGTTTTGAAGAAAGTAAGTTTTTTCGCTATATATTTCCGCTGCCGGCGTCGGTGGTGCAGTGGTAAGTGTGACTGCTACTTGGCACCCCAGTGGGTCTGGGTTAAATCCCAGTCGACGTAGCTGGTTTTTCTGAGGCGAAACAATCTTGGTCACGTCTTCCTTCGGAAGGGAAGTAAAGCCGTTGGTCCCGGTTCAAAGTCATGAGTCGATAGGTAAGGTCCAGGTGATGGAGTCGTCTCCCTGGCGTCGGTGATTGTCACCATGTGAGGAAATAGGCCGACGGAAAAAAATTAATAAAAACATATATATATATTTCCGCTATGAGGCGACTCTACATCGAACTTCAAAACTGCTAATAATCATCGATTCACTCGCGACAAAGCGGCAAACACGGAAACTTAATAATTTATGTCCGGATGTCACAATACTTCCACTAATAAACAAAACTAAGCTCATGTAACTCTTCTTCCGGGTGCGGGGGCGAAGCACAGAAAACTCGAAAATCCGGAAATACTACCGACACTCACACATTTCGCGAGGGAATCGATTATATTCACCACGTCTTTCCCAAAGTACGCGGATATTTTATGATTTCGCAGTTAGTTAAAGTTAAATGACGAATTATTAACTATAATTTAGAAGAAAAGAGAAGAGAAGAAGAAAAAAGAATTGTTTGATTTTTTTTTTCGCGAGAACGACGCAGCAAAAACGATCATTTTCTACTTCGAACAGAAAAAAATTGTATAACAACAATGAGAGAGAAAAACATTCGCGTTGTACAGCTTATGCTTCATAAGAGAAGGATTTCAAATCTAATCGAGGCTTCATTTTACTGTTTATCTTTGCTTATAGATTATTTAGTGAGATCAATTACCGCTTGGAGAAGGCCATTAAAAAACACATTTTGAATATATGTACCCATCCAGTGTTTTTTAGAATCCTTTAGTTTTTTTGTTATTGCTTCCTTAGGATTTGATGTTCCTATGGCGCGGTTCCACGTCAAATCAGTTTAATTTGACTACCAATGTTTAAAACAACCTAAAATTTTGAGAAATTATTTCGGAAACTAACCAGTTAAGTTCCACTGACATCCGTTTGAATTAACTATTATGTTGTTTGTTTTATTATGAAAGCTACGGAACAAACAGATTTGTTGGTTGATTCTTCCAACGCTTATGGATTGTTTGAAAAAAAATTATTATGATACAAACTGAATTGCTGTTTGAAACAAACAAATGAAAATGGTTGAAACAACAAACATTTCCGTTTACAAAAGTGCTAACAAAAGCGCTAACAATAGTGTATATTTACATTTTTAGCCTTCTCTCATTAGAAAAAGTTGTTGAAATATCCATGTTTGTTGAAACAAACATGGTTTTGGTGATGGTCCATCTCGAATAACTACACTCAGTAGCAAAAAAAAGCCGAGCAAAATTTTGCTTCCAAAAAACACCATGTTCAACCTACTGTAACTTTCACTTTCATTTTTTTTAAACACTATTTTAAAAAAAAACTTTTTTTAGCGTATTAGTAGAACGATTGTGATTGGGAAACTAGGAGAATTTAAAATTTAACACTTTATTTGATCACTTTTTAAAAAAATAAAAAATTAAACCTTGAAACACTTTTTTAAATTTTCGCTAATTTGCTCGCGATTACTAGCGAAAGTTTAAAAAAGTGTTTCAAGGTTTAATTTTTTATTTTTTTAAAAAGTGATCAAATGAAGTGTTAAATTTTAAATTCTCCTAGTTTCCCAATTCACCTCGGCTTTTTTTTTTTGCACCGATTTTTCAGCATGGTCAATATCGGGTGAAAAAGGGAAATACTCATGTTGGTGCGTCAACTTTGACGCCAGCTGTAGTCCAAACCACTTAATGGAAACAGTTCAAATTTCGTCCACATTATTTTCTATGTATTTTTTGGCTATTGTGAAATTTATAATATGTTATCTAAATTTTTCACAGAAATACGGATTTTTGAAATTGGTATGTCCAGAAATGACTTTTTTCATATATGTAATGAAAACCTAAAATTTATTAACTTGATCGATGTAAAATTTCGACTTCATAAGGACTATACATTGTTTATAGTGTTGTGAAAGTTTCAGCTAAAAATATTGATAATTGACAAAGTTACAGTAGGTTGAACATGGTGTTTTTTTGGAAGCAAAATTTTGCTCGGCTTTTTTTTTGCTTCTGAGTGTATGAAAAGGGCGTTTCTTAAGTTTTTAGCCACAATTCAAAATATCTCGAAAACGGCTTCCTAGAACGTTCACAAGAATATCTAGAAGAAATTTAAGGTTTTTGTTATGATAGACAAAAAAAAGTTTGTTAATGTAATCTTAAAAAAGTTATCATAGTTTCTATAATAAGTAATGTCAGTGTGATCCATCTCGTTCACAATTATTTTTATTATATGTAGTTCTAAAAATCTTCATATGTATTTCCATATTTATTATATGTACTTAGTTCAAAAATTTCCAAAACACATTCCATATGAACATACAAATATTCTGCTCTCTCAATTCCCCAGCATGTTCTGATCTCGGTAAAAATGCAACCATCGATAAAATCATCGGCGGAATGGAAGCCAACCGGTACGAGTTCCCGTATCAGATTTCCCTCCAGTGGAACCTGGGACCGAACCACCCCCGTGCTCCGATTCATTTCTGCGGAGGATCTCTTCTGAACCGGAACTGGGTCCTTACAGCGGCTCACTGTCGCGTCCGGTACACCAAACGGGGCTGGATCGAGGTCGTTGCCGCGGAGCATGACACCACGGTGAACGATGGCGACGAACAGCGGAGACGTGTTGCCAAATATACCAATCATCGCAGCTACTGCGGCGGAGTCTGTCCGTATGATATTGGATTGATTCTGGTGGACAAACCGTTCGAATTGAACCGATTCATTGCTCCGATCAAACTACCGAAACAGTACGAAAGGTTCTCCGGAGATTGCGTTGCAACCGGGTGGGGTTCTATCTCAACGACCGAAAGACCGATGTATCCGAAGCGACTGATGGTGAGCTGTTTGGTTATTTCCTATTTAGAATTACTCTTTAACATTCTTCCTATTCAGAAAGCGGTGCTCCCGATAGTGGATTTACCAACGTGCTACAAATACTGGGTTCAGGAAGGTGATCCGGACGCCCTGTCCAATGTTTGTGCTGGACCTCGAGATGGATCTCGAAGTGTGTGCTCGGGAGACTCCGGTGGTCCTCTGGCCAAGTTCGATGAAAAGGGTGCTAATCCAGTGCTAGTCGGTGTGGCCTCATGGGGAGCAGTTCCATGCGGAATGGAGGAAAAACCAGCCATTTTTACAAACGTGGCCACCTACATCGATTGGATCAAGGAGAATATGAGATAAATTAGAGTTTTTTTAAAAGTAGTTTGGATGTGGGTGGTTGGATACGAAACACTACTCTAGCTTGGGTGAAATTAAAGTTAAACAGCTGCTATTTATGTATTGTTACGCAATCAACTATGAGAAATCCATTCGTTCTTAAATGAGGGCAGTGATGCCAACTTTCAGTTTGTACTGATTACCTCAGCATACACACTTAGAGATTATTAATTTTACCCGGGATGTAGTTTATCTTTGTAAGAAGTCGGAAACGTAAACAAAGATTTCCTGTAAAATTATGTCTCCTGAAACTGATACACACTGAAGTCGACTAAAGGTGTTTTCAATTGAATTTAATTTCTTATTTCTTTGAACTTACTCTAATGTGTAAATTACGCTGGCATGTGTCGCTCTCAAGGCACCGAAATTTACATGATATGTTGGTAGTGTGTAGATTTTTTCGGGCTCATTCGAACAGATGCAGCTGTACTGGGTTAAATGAATGCTGGTTTACTATGGTTTTTTGTTTTAGTTTTTCGGTATTCAATGAATAATTTTGAAGCATGATTATAAATACGATGAAGCTACTCGTATTAAAGAGCATTATTTGCGAAATAAAACAGGACAACTTTTGTTAACCAATTCTTAAACAGCTCAGACCTCGTATCCTTATCTTATCTTATCTTACCTTATCTTATTATATCGTCTTAGTTGTCGATTTTTTTTCGTTCGAATATTTCTATCGAATCTATCAACAAAGACAGATCCTATTCAAATGTTACGTGAGATTTAGAGTAATATTTGTGGTTTAAGGGGGGATATACAGTTAGAACGAGGAAAAAAAACTCATTTTTGAAAAAAGAAATTCAGGGGGAAGTTTTTACCCAAATCAACCGAAACTTTTTAACAATTATAAGTGTATCCATGTAGTATACAAACATATTATTGTCTAATTTTTTTCAACAAATTTGCTTGTGCCGGCTCTCCTGGTTGCAGTTTTGATCTGAAACCTGCTAACCAAAAAAAATTACATAAATTACATTTACAGTTAGTATACGAATTGAAAAAAAAAGTAAAAAACAAAAACTTGCTCTTTTGGCGTAACTTTCTTGAAAAAATCCACATTTTTCCCGCCATTTTATCACATTTTTCCATATTGAATAATGAATTATTACAATAATTTTTAAGTCATATAGAAGGTAATACTATAATAAAATATCCTTTAAGTTTCAGCTTAATCGAATAATTATTATTTGAGTTATCACCGGCACTAACTCTGAAAATGCTGTTTTGAGAAAAACGCGTTGAAAACAGGTCTTCTCGGTCAAGCGTCTCTATAAACCTTCTGCGCCCGAAAAAAGCGTCTTCGAAAAACGATGAAAAGAAACATTTGGAGTTCGAAATTAAAAAAAAAAGGTTTCAGGAGCGTATTCTACGGGAAATTTACTAACTTTTCATGGAAGAAAAAAAGTTGAATTCTCAAAACGGTTTTAAGCTACACCATTTGCTCGGTATAGTTATTTGTTCACCTGAGATCTATTTCCAAAGACCAAATGGAAGAGATTAATAATTTTTAGACCTGTGTGCTGCTTAAAATTTTGTCAGCGGTGAAGGCGTGACGGCGTCACGCCATTCAAATTCAGCGGCAGTGGCGTGGCCGCGTGAACTGGCGTGAATCTTATTTTTGGTTAATAGGAACCTACTGAGAGGTTAGGATTCCTTTTGTTTGGATCCTTTTATTACGGATTCTTTGAGTGTGGATTAGACCCTAGTAGCACACATGTTGCCATTAAGTTGAGAAAACATAAATATGCCTTTGTTAGTCATAATCAAGTTGCTGCAACTAATTATTATCGTAATGTGCTACTTGGGAGTGATTTTATTTGGATTTCTTTGATTGCACATGGTTGAAAACAGATCACCTACGATGTTATAAATCTCTTTTTTTTGCCACTTTGCAGTGTTAGATTTTAAGAAATTGTTTAGATCACCCCGAAGCCTTGAATGAAGAAGAACAGAAACCAGTCGGACCCCGCAAAGGGTTTGCGAGCAATTGAGAGATGTTTTAACTTGGATAACTTGGAGCGAGGCCGGTAATTCTTTTCCATTTTGTCCCTTTATTACTTTATTTTGAGCCTACATTAAATATAATTTAATCTTATTATCAATAATATATATATTATCACATCACTTATCAAGGTGAATCCTGATCCATTGAACATAGAAAAACCTCATAATCACGGTTCCTAAACAGCCTTAATAGGTGCTTCCCTATTTCCACCTGAATGCAAGGACGTGGCACTGTTATTGATTATTAAAGAAATTGAATCACTGAAATGTGTACAGTGAGAATGGTCAGTTACTTCTAGACCCCAACAGAATTGGGTCTGTTCATATTGCAACTTCACTGATTCTGATCAATCACGAAATAGCAACCATTGATACGTCCAGTCAGTCAAACTAAACTATCAAGAGAATGCAATCGGAGAATATATAAATAAAGTGATCAAGCATTTCATCAATTGTCCTACGATTTTCTTGGTAAGCAATTCCAGAAAAATAAAATCATGTCGTCGAAAACAAAGCTGAAGTCAGATATCATTATCGGTATAGCCAGGAAGAATCCACACAGAAATCATTTGCCGTCGGAAATTGGATATCATCAGCTACTTCCCAAGCAACACCAAACCATCATGATTAGTTCCAACAACTTGATTGTGACATAATTGCGTAACATTGAAGTAACTTTTACTGGTTTGCAGCAAGTGTGCTACTAGGGTTTCGATTCCAGCATGTTTTGCGGAGCTTGCCATCATAATCGCCCAGAGTTTTTCCATTGGGCAAAGTTCTGGATAGTATGGTGGATCTCCCTCCTTCGGCACTAAAACAGTTCGTCACTAAAACAGCGGTTGGCTTTATACCACTCCATCACCGAATTTACATATCGCCTGCCACACCAAGTACTTCTTGGCAAATTTGCCGACCATATTCTTCCGGAGCTTCTCCGGAACATCCAGGTGGTACGTACCGACCAAAAACTTCAGGCCGGAGATTTGCTTGGCGCTCGCTTTAATGTACGTCTCTTCGTCCATTACAACGAATTTCGGCTGCACCAACCACCAACCACGGTACAGCTTCCTGGCTCGGGGTTTGGTTACCGTGTTATGTTAATCGGTTCGGTTAGGCGCCTTCCTTACGTTGAAGACATGCGTTCCGGTCGGTCGCTTCATTGTCTGCTGGACGAACCAGACGGAAGAATTGACCTTCTTTACACGTCCCGAATCGAATGGTTTCGGATGGCGCTTGAAGTAATCCCTCACTTTCCTTGCGTTCACGGGGTCGGTCGTCTTCGCTTTTCTTCCGCTGCCAGCTCGCCGCTTGGTCGTCTGGGTCTCTTTGAACGTTTTTACCACACGAGACACGGTCAAATTGTCAATTCCAAACGTTTTCGCGATCCACCTGATGGGATTGGCCTACGACCGCGCCCATAACTTGTTGTCCAAGCACTTCTTGCTTGAAAGCCATTCCCTATCAATGACGTTTGTACCAGGTCTGGCCCAAGTCAATAATAAATATAATAATATACCGGTGTTTAATTTATTTTTTAATTTTGACAAGCGAAACTATCGAAAAAACAATTTCAAAGTATTATGAAAATTAATAATTGCAAGACAACATCACCCTATTTCACCATGAAACACGCTACAAAAAAACAAATTACCTAAACTAACGAACCAACCATTGATGTCTAGCATTAGGTTCTTGCCGAGCGATCTGGTGTTTGTGAACCAGCGTGCTGTTTTACACGTAAAGGATCGATTTGTTTATTGTTTTCAACTGTCAAAATGTTCAGGTTGACAACGGTTTGTTTTTTTATTTTCAATCAGCAAAACGATTGTATTACTGAAACTGCTCACTAATACTAACGGCCACAGAGAAGTCTGTACAAAAATTGACATATATGTCAAAATGGGAGCCCCTGTACCTGAAAATTAAATGCTGTCACTTTGTAAAACTGCATGTCGGTTTGTAAAAATAAAAATGATTAGATTTTCTTGTTTAAAAATCGAGAAAAAAATTGTTGAGATTCACAAAAAATATTTTTATGTTAGGAAGAACGCCCACCATTGATACAGTTGGCAAAAAACCATGTTTTTTTTAAATTAAAACCCCCTGTTGAGGAATCTAATTTTAAAAAAGAAGAAGACACCGAGTGGTGATAAATCTGACAGCTCCCATGTTAAAGTATAGGACGAAACTTTTAAAATGCTTCTGGAAAGTTCAAATGAAATTCTAATTAAAAGCGGTTTGTTGTATAATGTAAGAAAAATCTAGTCGCTAATTGCATATTGATTGTTGGTATTACTTTCGTTCTGCAAAAAAGAACATGATTTTAAATTTCAAAACATCGACAATTTTAATGGGAAGGGTTAAGCTATGAGAAGCGTAAGGGTCAATTTGATTGAACATTAAACTCAACAAACGTTTCAAATTGATCGTTTCCAATAATTACACACACGTCTAGAAATATCAGGGTAGTGTGACGTCACCACTCGCTAGCTCAGCAATGTTTACAAGAACTAGAAATGAGAAGAAAAATTAGTATTTTACATTTAATTCCAACTACCTTTCCTTATCTTGATAGATACGCGAATTTTATCAACAATGTGCAGACTTCTTCAATGTCTCGTACTAATAACTCGACTACGACTACTAAACAGCACAAACTCTCTAGAAATCAATGTGAACAATATTTGTTCTTCTAACACAAGCAAGCTGCCTTTTGGGCCGGATCTTTTATAAATGTCATTGATTCTCGATAACGACTTGACAGATGGTGAAGAAATTGTTTAAACATTACACCCTAATCTCCCCAAAATTAGACCCAAAGTTATACACAAAAACAAGTGTTGCATTTGCTTGAGTACAATCTTTACATTTCCCAGAGTTTCGTCATTCACAGGTTTGTTTGTAACTCTTATATATATCATTTGAAGGGTGAGCCCTCAATTTACAGAATAAGTGTAATTTTAGGACACCCTAATGTATTCTCTGGAACTACACTCAAGCAAATAAACATAAGAATGTCATAAGGTTCATCGTTTGACGTTCGTTAAACCTGAGTTATAAATGATTTTTTTTACTCGACGTTGTTCTTGTCCGTCGTTAAGCTTTCTTGTTTACAAGTATTGATATACACTAGTGGTTAATTCACTGGACCCTAAAACTCAACGTTCAAGGTTGCTCCATATTTTTATTTATTCGACATACGACATTTTTCATCAAGCAAATTATTGAAACTCATACGAATTTCTTGTGTCAAATAATCAAAATGCAATCTTATGAATATCGAAAGTTAATTTCGCTGAGTGTATTTATGCGCATAAAGAACAATATCATGAAGGGATGCACAGTGGTTCCCCCATAGGCCATTAATACAAAAAAATTACTTCGAGGAATACGTGTTTCTATCTCGGCATTGCTTTGTTTAAGATGTATATTTCAATGTTCAACGCTTGATTTTGACGGTTTTAAATGAAATTTTTCGAAATCGGGTCGTATATGTGAGAGTTATTGGTATCCAAAACTCAACATTTTATTAGTGATATATAGCATTCACTTATTCGTCAGTTAAACTTTTTTCTTAATAACAGTATGTATATTTTTATGGATATTTGCTTTCAATAAAGTTAATTTTGAAATTTTATGTCAACTACAGTGTTGATATTAAAAATTTTGTTCAGAAGAAATGCACTCCAAATAGTGACTTATGCTAATATAAAAGAGAATAATTGGAATTTTTCAGCATACGTAAATACAACTTTCCCCCTCGATCCCCCTCACCAAACCTTTATCAAAACTTGCCAAAATGTATTGACTTCAACTTGTAGTAAGATCCAGCTGCGCATATCTGCGCCCAGGTTTGCTGTGGTTAGTTTAAGTGGCTTATATCAAATAATTGCATTTCCTCTTAGAATGTATGTACATAAATAATTGACATACACATCTTTTCCCCTCGATTTCTCTCACCGAATCTTCAACAAAACTTCATTGAGAGTATTGACTTCGACGTGTACTGTGTTCTAGCTGCGCCATTATGCGCCATGGTTTGATGTGGATCGTTTAAGTGTCTTATATCTAATAGATTGTTTAAGGCTCAACTCGGATTGATGTATTTTCGAGCAGTTTTTGTCAAAGCATCATTTCAGAATGCAAAATGCACTCATCCATTTATTCCTTTTACTATTTCAAGCTGAACAATTAAATAGGTCCTAAGTAACAGAGATTCTCTTCGTCGACTTTCTCTTTCGTTAACAGTGAGTCTATTAAACGATTTGCTGATGTGTTTGACGTATTGGATCATTAATTACGCTTTATATTGCTATACTTTATATTGCTATACTGTGTGCTGACGAAAATATCGAAGTTGATCCTGATGAAATATTGTCATTGATTGTTGAGGCAAAGCAAACAAAGCATCAGTATCTTTTGAGCAGGAGCTTCGTTAACGGTAAAACAGCTTCTATTGTTTTTCCTTCATATCAGGTGTTCATTTAAATTCTTCAAACTATAAACTTGTTTTTTTTTATAAATAATTATATATCTTAGGTTGTTCTGAAGGCCAAACAAAAATGCTATCCCAAAGACGAGATCATTACTGAAACATCAGTCGAAATTGAGTTACAAAGTTTGCTGGACCACACTGCTGAGAGAATAGTTCAGTCGCAGCCAAATATTTTCGACAAAATGCGCAATAATGATCAAGCGGAGATAATTTTGTTAGGGAAATGGGGGTTTGACGGCAGCTCAGGACATAGCGAATATAAGCAGTCCTTCGAAGATCCAACCACGGAAGATGGAAACCTTTTCGTTACGTCTTACATTCCTCTCCACTTGATGATGAAATCATCTCTAGACAGTGATGTGGTTCTTTGGAAAAACCCACGTCCTTCATCGACTAGATATTGTCGACCTATCCGGTTTCAATTCTGCAAGGAATCAAGTCAGCTGTCTGTTACAGAGGGAAAATACTTTAAGAAGAAAATTGACCAGCTGCAAGCCAAACTTCAGCTCACCATGGTAGATGGGAAAGTTTGTAGTGCATTGACGGAAACATCTTCATCTAGGTAACTTAAGTTAGTTCCAACTTAACTAAATCATATAAACCACAACCTTTTAGGTGCTACGTATGTGAAGCCACACCGAAACAAAAGAACAACATTGAAGATTGTTTGCAACGAAAAGTTGATGAAAATCGGTACGAGTTTGAGTTGTCACCATTACACGCAAGAATTCGCTTTTTTGAATATTTCATTCACTTGTCCTATCGTCATGATGTAAAAAAGTGGCAGGTTAGGAGTGCCGAAGACAAAGAGTTGGTGGCAGCTAGGAAAAAGATGGTACAAATGAAGTTTAGAGAAGAATTGGGTCTTAATATTGATAGACCAAAATCTGGTGGATCCGGGAATTCTAATGATGGCAACACGGCTAGAAAATTCTTCAAATTTTCAGAAAGGCTGCCGAAATTACTGGATTGAAGAAAGAATTAATAGACAGGTGCAGAATTATCTTTAATTTAGCAATTCTAATCTTCTCTATTTAATATCAGATTTTATAGATTGGTTAATTAACCAATTCATGGAGAAACTAATTTTTATTTATCGTATAAGATGCGGAGCTTTGTTGCAGTGTCTAGCGTCTGGATATGAAATAAAAGTAGAAGAATTCAGAGAATATGCTCTTGCTACTGCTAGGATGTTAGTGACGGAGTATCCTTGGTACAATCTTCCTGCTACTGTACACAAGGTATTAATCCACGGATCAGACATTATTAGTAGCGCACTCTTGGCGATTGGAGAACTGTCAGAGGAAGTTGCAGAATCCAACAAGAATGTCAAAGAATTCAGACGAAGTAATACGAGAAAGGTTTCTCGTACAGCGACGAATACGGATCTATTACAAAGGTTACTTTTGTATTCGGACCCTGTTATAACTGGATTGAGAAAAAATCCAACCGAAAGCAAGGAAGATATGGCTCAAGATGCACTTAATTTGTTAAACATAATATTAATTTCTTTTTTTTAATTAGTTTTGTAGTTTATAAGCCATAATAAATTCACTAATTGATTTCATGGAGAACAGTTCTTTTCAATTATGAAACATAGCTAACATAAATAAAATTAGCGAATATTTAGTCCAAGATACATCGATGGAATTTGATTTGTTTTCTCTTTCTATGAGATTGAAATACCTAATTTTATCCACCTGTTTTAATATCTAGCCAATAAACTTTGTTTTTTTCTTTATTTAATTGGTTTCTTACCTGAGGCTGCTTTGCTACTGTC
The DNA here is from genome assembly GCA_034211315.2 of Aedes japonicus. Lineage (NCBI taxonomy): Eukaryota > Metazoa > Arthropoda > Insecta > Diptera > Culicidae > Aedes > Aedes japonicus. The sequence continues at coordinate 243,860 of JASCZW010000632.1, forward strand.
CCTTACACTCAATATAACTACAAATAATCTTTGAAGATCACTTTGATGTAATTTCACTATAGATACTTCCGTGTGTTGAACTGAGAGTCACGCAATTCTTCTGACTAGTGCGCTGGATTCAAAGTTCAATCAAAAGAATTTATTGTAATTAATCTCGTATTAATGCATTATAAAGATGTAATGATACACTCAGTAGCAAAAAAAAAGCCGAGCAAAATTTTGCTTCTAAAAACCCCGTTGTTCAACCTCCTGTAAATTTGTCAATTATCCATATTTTTGGCTGAAAATTTCACAACATTATACAAAATGTAAAGATTTTATGTGACCAAAATTTCATGTTGATAAAATTTATGAATTTGGAGTTATCATAAAATATGTGAAAAAAGTCATTTTTGGACATAGCAATTACAAAACTCCGTATTTCTGTGAAAAATGTAGGTAGCATATTACAAATTTCTCCATAGCTTATAAAAGTACAGAAAATAATGTGGACAAAATTTGAACTGTTTCCATCAAGTGGTTTGGACTACAGCAGGCGTCAAAGTTGACGTACCAACATGAGCATTTCCCTTTTTCACCCGATGCTGAACTTGCTGTAATATCGGTGCAAAAAAAAGCCGAGGTGAATTCATCTTATTAATACACATGATTTGTTACGCGTGAAATATCCCAAATAACTAGTGTAATCCACGAAGAACTTTGCAAATATGGCATTCAGTATGAATTGGTTTGTGAAAACTACGTATACAGTGTTATACAGTATTATTAATAAAATTCACCTCGGCTTTTTTTTGCACCGATATTTCAGCAAGTTCAGCATCGGGTAAAAAGGGAAATGCTCATGTTGGTAAGTCAACTTTGACGCCAGCTGTAGTCCAAACCACTTGATGGAAACCGTTCAAATTTTGTCCACATTATTTTCTGTACTTTTATAAGCTATGGAGAAATTTGTAATATGCTACCTAATTTTTTTACAAAAATACGGGTTTTTGAAATTGGTATGTCCAAAAATGACTTTTTTCACATATGTTATGATAACTTCAAATTTATAAATTTTATCAACATGAAATTTTGACCACATAAAATCTATACATTTTGTATAATGTTGTAAAATTTTCAGCCAAAAATAAGGATAATTGACAAATTTACAGGAGGTTGAACATGGAGTTTTTTGCCAACAAAATTTTGCTCGGCTTTTTTTTTTGCTACTGAGTGTATTAATGAAAAAAATGTTTCTGGACATAATGTGATTAAACGTATTAAAACTGTAATTGATGGTACTGAAAATATTAAAACGGAATTAAAAAAAGATTAATAAACGTTTTTTTATAATGGACTAAAATATAAGTATGGTTTAACTAAAGTAGTTTAAGCTGTAATTAATGTACCTAATTTATACCTGTGTCAAAATTCACGGTTATTGCAAACATGTCGGCAGTGGTGGCCAATTTGGATTTGGATACTTAATAAGACAAGCAAAGGACTTAATTTTTAATTCTCATGTGATTCGAGGTGTCGCATGACAGGTTTTGGTCCAATTCAGAAACTGGTCACTTCACCGGGGGTACATGTCCGAATGTGGGCAATGGCGTACTTGTTACTTAGTTTGACTGACATTGATCTTGTTATCAAATTTTAATATGATTTTAAGTGATGAATGATGGGTTTAAAATAATTCTGGCTGATTATACACACATGATCCATATTCACCAGAACATTTCCCGGTGATATTTGCAGAACCAGTTGGCCGATTCCAAAAGTATTCAAGAGCTTTCTTTCGGACCCAAAGCCATTTGATGGTGGTTTCGCCTGGTTCGATCTAGTGGTTATTGAAAATTTCGTGCGATATAAATAACTTCTTAGGAAGGATAAAAAGTTCAGTTATCACTGCTCGGAGGATCAATCCGGTCTTTTTGACATCAGATTTGAACTCAGCGCCCTAAAATTCATGAAAGATACATGGTTTCATAAAGAAACTCTAAAAAATACTATTTTTGGCCGCGTCTCTTCTAAGTTGGAACCACTGTGGAATGGTGCGTAAGTTACACTCAAAAAAAAATCGTCACGTTGTTTCCCCGCGATTTTCGTCCACTGCCAAAACCAGTAATAAGCACGTGGAATTCACGTGAGAGCTACGTGATTTCCACGTTAACCCACATTCTACGTGAAAATCACATAAATTTTACGTGATTTTTCACGTACAATTCACTGGCACGTAATGTTCACCTGATTTTACTGAAGAAGATTTGGTTACGTGTTCACGTGCAAATAACGTGTGGATTTTTTAAGTGTAAGAATTGATAGTTCGATTAGAATTCAAATTTCTGAGTATTTTTTTTAATTAAATGGTAATACAACGTCATGTTAGAAACCAACATGATAATTTATAGGTGACGAAAAGTTACCTGAAGTTTACCGGAAATGGTAATAAAACCCCACAATAAGGGCGCCTTAAAAATCAGTTTCGATTTTTGAAACCTCATTTCTAAATGCATCACTATTGTTGAATCAATTATAGCGTAAATAGTGCGTGAAAAAATCATGCCCAGAAATAATATGAATGTTCATAAATTCACATGTTTTGCTAAAAAACAAATTCTAGAATTTTTTTTCTTTTTTCAGTTTCTTCGAGTGCATTCAACCGGTTCCTTTTGAAATACTTTTGGCAACCCTGAGAATAGGTAGCAGGTATGAACAATCATTAACAAAGCAGAAGGTCACCGATTAAGAATCACCAAAACAAACACCCTATTCTTCTATTCTACTATAGCAAACGGTTCCGCCTCAAAACCAAACCATCAAGCCACAATCTTCAGTTCTAGAATTCGTCCATGGAATTCCACCTGCACGTCGTGCTTGGTTCTTGGTGTTTCGATTTTAAATTTGCTGGAAAATGAATCATCCCACGAAACGACAATACCCGCGTCGCCGCCTTAGGATGGGATCTTTCGGGAATGGCCATCCTGCAGCATTCCGTCTTTGTCGGTATCACGTGCCTGCTCACTCTAGTACTTTCAGTAGGCGGCGTCCAACCGCAGACGCTAACGGGGACCACTCTTATGCGAGACTTTTTCGTCTCAGTGGGGACCTTCCACGTTAAAAGTTCTTAGCGGACCACGATCGCCACAGGATGGACACTGCGCGAATTGCGTGTCGTAACTCATGGTAGGTCAGTACGGCGCTCAGACATACCTTCTCCGGTTCATGGGTGACTGCCACCGATAACGCTCATTTTCGAGAAGACTACCATCGCAGCATGCCACTCTGAGTTCAAAAACACCGAACGCGAACGAACCCCGAAATTGGATTTGACCACACCGACCTGCACGCACTTCTGACGCTCTGTTACAATCTGGAGGGGATGAATTTCACTTCTCTCTTTCTCAAAAGACGTTGCCGTCGCATTGCCGACCGACCGCTGCTGACAAGGGTCAACAAACCGACTTAAGGACGCCATTCATGATACAGCTCTACACCGACTCGACTTCCGGTAATTTCTCGGCCGAAACCGACGAGACTCTTCTACTTGAACTTCGCGAACCGGGGACGATTAGCAAAAGAACAGACATCGTAGGAAGCATTTCTTGCCTGGGTGCCAGCCGAGTTCAAAGACCTTTGAACGGAGCATATAATATAGCGGCAAACGACCGAATGGCACACCTCTGCGCGTGCCATGCCATCCTATGCTTTGCCAGTTCATTTCGTTTGAAAGAGAGAAAACAGGTTGCGCGCAGATCTGTTTGATGTTTTACGGTTGGCGACAGAAGCTACCTCGTGATGTTTATGCCGTCCTAGGTTTGCCACCCAGTGAGTGATGTCGAAATTGGCCCCTGCGCTCGCGATTTTCTGTTGCCGATGGTCATGGTTGTTGGCGGCGGGTGATTCGGCGAGGTGCTTCAACACTCTTCTGGCTGAGAAACGAATTCGGTGAGTGATTGTGGAAGAGTGATAACGATACTAATTTGTATGCTTACGAGCATAATAGTGGGATGGGGAATGGGATAAAATTAAAATCTGGAAACGTTTGGTTGTTTGGAAATCGATCGATTTGCTTAACTGCATACAGGTAACAATAATTATCGTTAAAAATTCTAGATTTAGTTTCGTTAAAATTTTAATTAGCAAAGTTTTTGGCAATGAAAACGAGGAAAATGCTAGATTGATGTTGATTGTTGATTAAGCAAATACGATTTAAACGATTAGTGACAACCAAATTTATTTGTTTTTTTTTTCTATTGGGTAACGTTTATACTAGGCGATACTATACTGCGGAAAATGGACTATCGAAAATTATCAAAATGCTTTGTTTATTTTGCCACAAGAAATCAGCATTAACTTCATTAGATTGCTGTATGAAATGAATAAAACTGTTCAATTTTATGCTCTATGGCTTTGATACTGCTACCTAATGAAATTCTAAATTTCTAAATTAGGGAAGCACAGCAAAAAATTATGAACATTACATGTGATTGTAATTGAATTTTTGATTGAACATAAAAAATATATGAATGCAATAAAATCCTTTGCTCAATTTCAAATAGGGGGTTTTAATTAGAAAAAAATGATGTTTTTTTCTATCGATACCGAAAACGAACATATTTTTGTTTTAGATCCCAACTATTTTTCCTCGATTTTTTTTTATTTTCGCTAATATTAAAAAGGGAAAGACTTTTATACTAGGTTTTTAAGTAAAACACTTTTTGGTAATTATTGGTGTGTACGGTTGATGCATTCAGTACAACTGTGAGCGAGTGATGATGAATATAACGGGTGGCAACTAAAATTTTGGAATTTCTTTCTCAAGCTGCCAAAAAAAGACAAACTTAGTTGAAGAAGATCTGATTTATTCAAATAAAAGATACATTGCCCATTGTTGAAAAAAATTGGTGAACATTTGAAAACGGTCCAGTAATCGGATGTTCGGCGAAGCTTCCGTTTGATGCCGGAACAGGAGCGTTGTACGGCCTTCCATGTCAACTTTGCGAATGCATCTCTTGATTCTACCAATCAACTGTTTGCAATTCGTGTGCTCTCCAGTTATTTTTGTACACCAAGGAACTCAAAAACCCCGAAGAAATCTTCGATTAGGCGACACTGAGGCAGATTTGTTGGGTTGTGGTTTTGGGTACAAATGGGATCAAATGGGTATTCAGAAACGATTGTGTTTTTTATGGCATAATGCGATGACGCTTTATCCGGCCGAAACACGTGTTGTCCATCAAGCATGATGTTTTTGTAGAAACGGGATCAACATTTTCTTCAAACATTCGTTCTGGTACACATCTTGATTGATTGCCAAACCAGAGGGCTTTGAACCATGACTCAGAAATGCCTTTCTCGGAAATGGCAATGTAGCATCACTTTCTGTTCAAACTTATGTTTAAACTTATATTTTATGTTCGGAGGTGTAGTAGAACTATCCGTTGAATAGTGTCGATCGTTTCCGGGAATCTGCGTCTTCGAAAGAGGGAAGTAGCTTTCGTCGTCCAAAACAAAACTTTTTCCGGAATAATTTTTAATCAACCAACGGCATTGGGATTTCAGCGTTGAAATCTGTGCATCAGTATATTCCAGGGCTCGTGTCTTCTTTCGGCACTTTATTCCGACTCTTTTCAATGTTTTGCAGATGTACTGGGCGAGAACAGTTGAACTTTTTGCGAGCATCCCGTTGGCTCAGTGAATCCTTGTTGTTGAAGGCACGAGAAAGAGAACGAAGTCCTTTGCGTCCATGATTTTGGCTGGTCTTCCACTACCTTGCTTGTGAGCAGTTGTTGGAGGATCTTAGGATATGGTAGACAGTCGAAGTCGCAGCATTTTCGCTTTTAAAATGTTGACACCGTATAACGTTTATGTCGAGATTTCTGTGCAGTTCGTAGAACTGTACAACGCGCTCGCGAAATACTTCTTGTTTCGACGGCATTTTGAGCAAAACTGAGCAAGCATAAACAAAACAGAAAATACTAGCAGAAAGAGGAAGAAAGAGCTAACGCATACACACTCTTATTTCTCTCTGAGCTCGTTTGTTGTTGAGCATAGAGGCCTCGAAAAAATTCCAAAATTTTAATTGCCACCTGTTATGAGACCTAAATGAATGAGAACCTTTAGACTACCCAAATCATACAAATTACAGTAGCCTCAGTGGCTCTCTATGACTAGACTAAAATCTAGATCAATACGTCACATAAGAGCTCTTTCCCCAAATCACTATATTATCAATATTAGGATAAGTGAAATTTTGTAAATAACCAAAAAAATTGAATCAATAACGGAGTTACCCGAGTAAAGTCTGAAATCATAAAGGTAGCAATTCGAAAAAGTTGATAGCAAATTAAGGTTTCATCTTGCTGTAATCTTGCGTTCACTTTTGTTTTTAGAAAGGTAGTTTTGTTGTCCTTGTAATGACAGATCTTCAGGTGGAATACTCATTTTGCTATAAACGGGAACAAATGAACATCAAATTGACTTTTTAATTTACTCTCACTGATTGCAGGATCAGTTTAAAATTTGGTGTTACCGGAACAAATGTTTGCTATCAATTTTGATCTTATAAAACGACCAAAACGGCAGTAGCAATTATCGGCAGCATCACAACATCATATTTAGTTTTCTATTTGATGTCAGGCTCTACTCGGGTAGCTCATCAAATCTTCAGGTCCGCCTCTAAGCATATTGCTTTAAGGTACCATTAGCTGGTGTTCTTCCAAATTTGGAAGTCATCTGTATTGAATTATCTCAAATTATTAAAATCCACCCACTATATTAGACAACATTACGATTGGTTGAGTGGATTGGAGATAATGAAATTCATGTGGTATAGGACCAAATCTTCTAGAGTGCTGCTAAAACGTTACTTATTTCATAAATCCTTCAATTGTTACTTCACTGACAAAAATAATTAATTTTAACAAGCGTGTGAAATTTCCCCCGTTTAATTCTAAGCCAAAGGAAGCGTTAGCAACGAAATTGTTTGCAATATTTCATGCGCCCTACAACAATGTTTACAATCTTTCATACATAAGGCTATATTCAGGCGTTATTTGGTTTGAATTTACTTGAAATATCCCATTATTTTCTGACAAATCTAGCATTCCCTTTATGTTCATTAGAAAACGCAGAAAACTAAATGTTTCTTTCTATCTGTGTGTAGATCGATCTTTAGAACGTTCAACTGGTTTGTTGCAGATATCAGTTCCGGTTATAAATTAGTTTTTATAATGTGGTTGAAAAATTGAAAGTTTACGAAAATCCTCGTCGGGCATCGGCTGTGAACGGTTCTATAGAGGCTTTGTTGCGCGATATCTTGTTATCGAGCATATCGCGTTTTTCTTTATTTCGGTTATCTATCTATACCAAACGGTGGCGCGGGTGATCTTGTGAGCACAGAAGAAAAAAACAATAAAGCTGCTTCCTGGTGAGATGTAGTGGTTTGCCGGGTGTGGTGGGGATCTTAATTAATTGTCATCCATATTGTTCTTTCGCCTTACTCGCTGATTCAAAAAATGTTGGAACAAGTAAACTATTATCACACCTTGTGTGTAATCCCAACAGTATCCTTACTGTTGGTTTAATTCGGTTCAAATCGAAAATCGGTACTTATATTTAAATATTGCACTAGACAGCTTATCGCTTACCAAAAGGAACCCCACTGCCACCCAATCCTGTAATCCAACATTCCAGTGATTTCTCGTAGAAGTGCAGAGATGTTCTCGGCTTTCAATAAAGCGAGTATCACGCCAACATATTCCTACCCTTTCCTTATTTGACTTGCATTCGGGCGTGGCCGGCGCCGGTATAGCCTTAGTTTAGGATCACCAGTTATTACGTATTAAGGATGTTAGCCTCAAGCATCATCTACTGATTCTCTGTGTAATTACAGCTGATCTGGCAATAACGGAGTAGCAACCTCAGGCGGTCAATTTTGCTCATGCTCAAAAAATTTGAATTAATAACGATTTAAAAATGAAACCATAATCCCATGGATTAATTATTCAAACATTTATTCATTGCAAGCATGAGCATTCATTCAAATTGACTTACTTATTTTCAAAATAGACTTTCGCATTCTCTATGTAATTATTTTTTTAGTGCTGCTTTTTCTCTGGTTGGCCATTTTTCCTAAGCTCTTAACTGAAGATTATCAACGGTAATTTGCCAACAGCTGCATAGACTTAAATTGACGATAACATGAAGGAAAAGGAAAGGAGTTATTGTTTCTACAATGAAAAAAGTTATTGTTTCTTCAATAGAATCTAATGCAAATTGAGACATTGACAACATGTATCTTAACTACATTTTTTCCAAACAAATTTGAGTCAACTACTATTAATTGAATTGTTTCACAATTGTTGAAAACTATGCTATGGAGTGAATAGTAAATCTATTGTAATGTCAATTTGCATTTTTCATTTATCTGATATATGAAAAATAAGATTCATGGTCGGAGATAGATTTTAATGTTATTTTACATCGTTGTTTTGTAATTTTAGGGTAAAGGGATGTAATGTTAGCCTGGCTCCTTCATTCGGACTATGTGCCAAATATGTCATTAATTCAGCGATAATCAACAAAATTATGTTCGTATCAAGATGACCGATTTAATTCGAAGTAATTCAGATATTATTAATCAGTTTACTGTTGTTTACTAAACGATTTTCTTAGCTTTTTAGACACCATGATTTCGCTGCGAAATAAGGGCATTATTTTATTTTTATTTTTTTGGCTGAAAATGCCTTATTGAGTAGTTTTTGATTTTTCTTCCATCACACAACAAACCGATTTTGATTAGAATTTAATTTTAATTTTTAGAAGCATTTTTTAAGGTTCGTCCTCTAATTTAACATGGGCGCTGTCAGATTTATCACCACTCGGTGTCTTGCAGGGATACCAGATATACAAACATGTCTGTATTTATACAGACTTTTGAACATGCATACAGATCTTCTTCAGATTACAGACATTATTCAGATATTGCTATAAAGTTACAGATTTTTACAGACATTGATATCCATCAAGAAGATGAAAATTTATCAATATTTGTAAAAAAAAGTATCTCAGAAAACAGTTTAACTTCTCAGATGTTTCAGGGCCTTGTTTTGAACCTTCTTTAAAATCCAAGCAGACCTTAAGTTTATTCATTATTTTTAATATTTGGAAAATATGCCAATTTTTCTTGAGCTTCGTCATATATTCTATTTGTAGCTGTCTGATGACTTGAGAGTTATTCTGTTACGCATCCCCTTGAACATTTTCTGATAGTATTACTAAAAATGAACAAATGTTGTCATTTTTTATTTCTCAAAGCTGTTCTAGTTCTACGTGAATCATTCATAAATGCCTGATGTTTATAGCAACCAATAGGAAACTAGCTACTACAAATTGGTTCACTATTTTAGAACCACTTGCACCTAAGTACACCTTGCACCATGCACCTTGCAATATATTCTTGCGCTTGTTGTTTGTTTGTTGTTTGCGCTTGTTTGTTTTTGTTTTGATTCACTGTGGTATTTTGACAGAATTTCAGGGATGATTTATTAAGCTTGAGACCGATGTGCTGGTACTTTCCGAATCAAAAACTATGTGCATTTTTTTCTTGACTATACAGTCACTGATGTTACGAAAGGCCTCGATCTAAAATAAATTTAAGTACTTTCAAGCTTTAAAACTTAGTGAAAAAACTTTCTCTTAATTTCAAGAATCTTATAGTACCTTTGAGAATGGTTTAGTATGAAGTCTTGCTGATAGTTAATATATGTACAATGAATTTAAGGAAAAAAGATGGGACTGTGAAAAAACCTGTTCGGGTTTCATATTTTTTTCTAATGTGGAAAAAAAACTAACCAGAAGTGTACCTATCAGAATAAAACAGAATATTTCAAAACATTACTGTAGATTACGAACTTAATATTAATCCATGATATCAATGAACTTGAAAATCAAGAGTTTTGTCACTTCACATGCTGAATTACCTAATGAAAAATGTTACAAATGAACAGTAATTGATTAATTTAAAATTGAAATAAGTTAAGTGTTATTAAAACACTTTAAACTTCATGTGAGCTGTCATTTATGTTATTGATTTTTGACTGCATTGGATTTGAAATTTATTTTGAATCCCTAGGTTTTGTAAAGGTTAATGTTTAGGTAGATATTTAGGGTAGAAGTCAAGAAATGCTTTTAAAAATTAACGCTTCAAATTAACGCTTGAAAAAAAATCAATGAAAATTTGCAGAAGCATCAATAAATTTGGAAAACATTATTTAAAATCTTCTTAAGTTTTTATTCTTGTTGAGAAAACAAAGAAGCAAGTTTATTTAAAACAAAATAAAAAAAACTACTATTTATCCTACTGAAAGAGCCCATATAAACTTAGTTAATTTATAAGATAATTAAGAAGATAGGATTTTGTTTGGAATGTTGTGGATGTCCCGTAATATTTAAAAAAGCAGATTGAAGTTCAAAAATAGTTGAATTTCTATAAGCATTGCAGCAATTCTTCAAGAAGTGATACTGTAGAATATTTTTCTTGTGAACCAGGGTTTTTGGCGCAATTCCATGTGCCTTTCGACATCTGTTGCCCTGCATTTTTCGGAATTTATTGAATTCAATAAAATAATTGAATATATTATTGTTCTTAAATTAAAAAAAAAATTACGAAATATAGTCAAACTAGGGAAAACTTCAGATAATAATATCAAAAAGAAAATTCAATAAGATGACCTACACAGTTCGAAAAAGTAGTGTGAATTTCTGTTCAATATCATGCACTCAAATGGAGCGTCACAAAACATCTACATTTAAATTATAACTCGTGTAAAGTTCTGGGACATTTCATACATTATCGATATTGTTGTATGCAAAAGCTCATCTTTGTAAGAAATATTTCATGCAAGTTGCTGCTTTGTGTGGAATCAAGTACAACTTCACATGCTCTGTTATTTACATCACAATGAAGATTCAGATTTTTTTTCTGTGTATAGTTCAGCATTGCATGGTTTTAAGTTTCAAAAAGAAATAAGAAGTTTTCGACGTGGTCTTCGATACTGCTCTGAGAATTTAAACAAAAAAAGCGTTTGAAGGCGTTACATGAAATTAACGAACTCCAGTACTTTTAAAAATTTCAGTTAACGTGTGTATTAAAAAGAATAATTCGAATGGTGATGCAAAAAAAAAAACTACAAATGATAATTCACTGCAACAGTGTTTGCCCAAATCATACGCTTTTTGAGTTTTGATGATGATGATGATGATGATGATGAGATACTACCATCTATTGTAGCAAGGTAACTTTCCATAGCAGTGGAATAATCTGAAAAACGATTTGATCAGGATTCTTCTGTTGTTTGTGATCTTCAAGCTTCTGTATGAAGGGCCAAAAACGTTTGGGCGGGCCCGTAAGCAGAGACACTTACGCGAAACCCGCGAATATAGGGAGGAGAATCAACTTCCAAAAGCAAGTTTACACCAGCAGCATTTGAATCGAGCCCTCGATTGACAGAATGAACCCAATAGATGGAGTTGAAGAGCCCACCCTCGTTCCGTAAAATGATATTAATAGGAGGCAGTCCCATGCTCCCTATCCAAATCGTTTCACTTGGATGCCCTGATGGTCCCTCCCTTTTCCCGTTATATATTATGTCGATATGATGATATTCAGTATATTTTGTAATGGTCATTGCATTGCTTACCTTGTGTTAGAAAATTTGACTGAAAGTAAAATTGGTTCATGGTGATATTCTCACAACGGCCGTTCAGAATGGTTCGACGGATGCATATGAGAGATCATTCCCGTTGAGTTTTCGCTCGATTACTCAATTCCATCATGTTTGGTTATAGAATACAAGAAACGTTTTACAACGTGCTTCATTTGGGAATATCAGGGTAATGATCCCCCATCGCATCTTCATGTGATCATTACAAGCTGTCAATTTGGTTCAGGCACTTTTGAACGTTGATGGGGCAGCCGATTCACACATGAAATCTGCCGCGACCGACTCGACAGAACGCGCCCATACCCCTTTCTGAACCGAAGGGCAGGGAATCATACGCTTTTTGAGTTTTCTACAAAAACGCTTTGACAGTCTGACGCGTCGCCGTAGAGTAGTTGACCGAAACCTTAGCGATGGCCGATAAAAAAAATAATGGATTTCGGGAGCTCTTTCTTGGCCTCGGCTTCTCCTTTTTGGCCACAAAATTGTTTGAGCAGATTCTACATTTTCTATCTTTCGCAGCTATTGTCTAGCATTCCCTTCATGTGCATTTGATAACGTAGAACATTAAATGTTTCTTTCTATATGTGTACGATTAGCTATACACAGGCGGATTCACCACCTGTTGGCAGATATTTGCATGCATAACCGCTAAAATCAGTCAATTTTTTTATGCATACGTTAATTGGTTCACAATAAGAAGGCCTTCAAGGATATATGTTAATTTGAAAAGCCCAAGACTCCCTAAAAAATAAGAAATTCTTCAGAGAGTTAGTGACAGTTGAAAAACAGAAAAAGTAGATGAAAAAGGAGAGTATGAGTTTACTTAATTTTTGCCGAATAAACATTCCTCACATTGCTCTCAAATAAAATATTTCCGTCACCTATATTCCTCACGCAAATTACTGACAAAATTTTCAGTACAGACAAATACAGACATTTTGAAATCTTCTTTACAGACATTTTAAAAATTATCTGGCATCCTTAGTGTCTTGTTCCTTTTCAACCTGGATTCGCCCATTACGGTCTTTATTTTGTCCTCGCCGCAATATCACGATGAATGAACTCCATGCATAATTTCACAGATAATATGCGTGAAATATTCACAGTTTTTACAGTCGAAATTTCTGACAATATTAAATAGAACAATAACTCTATTGTATTCTATACAAATTCTGAAATCTGACTAATGTAATTGCCTACAGAATTTTAATTCGAATCACGGCTTGCCCGGATAATTTAGGATGTATGGATTATTGAGGAATCCAACTTGAAAAAAGAAGAAGACACCGAATGGTGATACATCTGACTGCTCCCATGTTAAAGTATAAGACGAAACTTTTACATTGCTTCTAGAAAATTCAAATGAAATTCTAATTAAAAGCGGTTTGTTGTATGATGTAAGAAAAATCCAAAACTGCACAATAGGAGCATCATTTTAATTTTATTTTAATTTTGCTGAAAATGTCTTCATTGAAAAGTTTTGGATTTTCCTTACATCATACAACAAACCGCTTAAGGAGTGTATCGAATATAAGCTATCCACATACATTCGCGTTGTACGCATGTATTTGTGATGGTTTTTCATGCTCTGAACACTGCATGCTGTGCGTTTGACTGTCAGCTTTCTTTTGTTTACTTGTTTGTGCGGTTCAAATTCTGCGTTTTCAAAATGTCGCGTATTGAAAAGGAAGTGAAAATTAAGGTTCTGGACACATGGCTAGGTGAGAAGGGTATTACTATGCGAAAATTGGCAAAGCGGTTTGGAATTCATCATGCGAGTGTAAAAACCATCATTAATAAGTTTGGGGAATACTATTCTTTGGATGAGCTACCAGGAAGAGGCAGAAAACCCGGTTCTTCCAACCCGAAACTGGAGCAGAAAGTGGTCTCTCTAATTATGAAGAACAAATCAATGTCAATACGTGATTTGGCCAAAAAGCAGGAACGAGTGTCGGAATGATCCAGCGTATCAAGAGGCGAAACCACCTGAAGACCTACAAGAAGCAGAAAATCTCGAAACAAAGTGCAGAACAGAAGAAGCGAGCAGCAACAAGGACCCGGAAATTGTATTCGCATCTTTTGCAGCGTCCGGATGCATGCGTTTTGATGGACGAAGAGACCTATGTACAGGAGGACTCAAAAACCCTTCCAGGTCCACAATACTTTACTGCCGTCGTTGGGGAGGATGTGAGCGATGCGGACAGGTCGATTCAAGTGGAGAAATTCGGTCGAAAGGTACTGGTATGGCAAGCAATATATTCCTGTGGTTTGAAGTCAACCATTTTTTACAGTACCGGAACTATCGATCTGAGTGTCTCCAGAAGAGATTGTTGCCTTTATATAAAGAAGCATAGTACACCTCCACTATTTTGGCCGGATTTAGCGTTGGCTCACTATGTCAAAACCACTTTCAATTGGCTTGCGGAAAAGGGTATAGATTTCGTTGAGAAAAATATCAATCCACCAAATTGCCCTCAGCTTCGACCCATCGAACGTTACTGGGCAATCGTGAAGAGGGTCTTCAAGAAGACTGGTAAGGCAGCTGGGAACATGCAGGAGTTCAAAAAAATTTGGGCTCAAGCGTCCAAAAAAATGCGATGCAACACTTGTCCGGAACTTGATGAAGAGCATTCGATCCAATGTTCGAAAATTCGTGAAGGAATAACTTAAATTTCATCCGGTCTTCTTTATGTTCAAGTTTAAGATTATAGACACTCAAGTCTGTCTCAAGTGACTTAGTGTCTATAGTATGGATGCGTAATTCCGTGTTCGTAAATATCTTCTTATATTTTATTTCCACTTTCCCGTTTCAGTACCTTTTTAAACTATGAAATGTTTTGACGATACACACAAATTCTTCATCCTGACGTTGAATAAAACATCTTAAAACATCAAAAACTTACCAAACAGCCGCTTCCGAAAGAAAAAAAAACAATCCATCCTTCCATCAACCTCTGTTGCCGATGTGGCAGCACGTTCTCCGGGCACGGGCCGATTAGATGTGAGTCGTGAACCGAAAAGGAGACGACAACGGTTGCGCGACTGAACATCAAACGAGCACATGTTCGAACTCGAATTCGACCGGCCAGGAGCGCATGATACTCGGTAGGAGAACTCAGTAGGCGTACCTCTCGCCGGGTGCGCCACAGTTGCAGCAAGAGTGGAAGGGACGATGTACCGCTGCACGGGAAAGAAACAAGTGAGATGCCAGCCGGTGCGCGATGATGAGTGTGCGTGAAGTGAGTGCGAGTGAGTGAGCTGGCGAGTGTGAAAGAGCTGAGCGATCTCAACCGATGTGAGTGCGGGTGCGAGATAGCACGAGGAGACACCACTTCTTGCAGGCAGTCGTCGCATTCGGGTTGTGTGGGAATTTTGGGTAACCGAAAAAAACTTCAAGCCAGGCACAAACAGCGCTTGTATGCAAATTATTATAAAATTTGAATAGGACTTCAGGAACCCAGAGGTGCCGATTCATTCGATGCGAGGTCAGTGGGAAAGATGCAAATTAGATGGATCATTCCACCGGAATTGTGATAAGCGGATGACTGTGATCAATCGTGATAATTGATGTGTGTTTATTTACACTTTATTTACCTAGATAAGCTAACTAAAACTTCAGTAAACCAATTATAATTTTCGAACACGTTACTGCAATGATTCCTACCAAAGGAGCAGCGGTGGTCGGTCGGTCAGCGCCATTTCCATCGTCTTTGGTAGTCACCATGGTTTCGTTGATCCAATTCAGGTATTTTCCAACCATGGTGTAGTACGTTGGGGTTCCATAGAAGGCGCATTGTGATCCGAACGAAACCAACCCAATTTGAGCCCATTTATCGCCGTATCTCTGAAAAAGAGGTGCACCCGAGTCTCCATCACATGTTCCGGGATCGCTGCAAAACAGCGTTGGATTCCACAATGCGTCACTATTGAAGCAAGTTGTGGAAGTTAGGATGTTTACCGACAGTTTCTGCAATGAAAATATTCATTAAAACTTCACCTAACAACGTTGAAACTCCTATCCATCATACCGTGAGATAGCTAGCTTTCGTCCCGCTCGGTTCAATCACTCCGTACCCGTTACCATTGCAACACCCGAGGGATACTCCGGACTGCCCACTAGTGCAACCGGTTGAATAAATACATTGAATTCAAGTGGCTTGGTCAACAATAGCAACGCCACATCATGCATCCCCTTCACAAGGTGGTCATAATTGGGATGTTTGATCGCGAGCCGTACCTTGCGAACCTGTTCCGTACTACTCCAGTGCAACAAATCGTATTTCCCGGCAATCACCTCGAACCGTTCCGGATTAGCTAGATCACTGTACGTTGAATGGGCTGCCACGAGGATCCATTTCTCCGATATAATCGATCCGCAGAATGACGTCGTGGCGGTTTCCAGTGGTCGGCGAACATGGATTAGAGCGTTGCTGGGGAATTCGCCCGGCTCTACTTTCTGTTGGCCTCCGAAGATTCGAGCTTGTTTCGAACAGGAGATGGCTGTTAGGCACGTGAGAAAGAGTGCACTTTTTATGAACATTTTAGTGAATGGTTGAAATAGTTTGATCGCGGCAAGGGTAGAATGGATACTGAACCAAAGTTAATGTATTCTTGTTTTTGAAACTAGTTCGAAACACGCACAGCTTATCAGAGTGAGCTTCCGAAGCTCATGATCGAAGGGTTCTTATCGGTGGTGATCAATTTGCGACTCGATTTGGGCTATAATTAATCATACAAGGAATGAATCATGTTGAGTTGATGTAACCGTTCACTGATATGGTTGGAATATGGTTAAAGAGATATGATTATGGACATTAGCAATAAACAAGTAATTGCTGGACAGTTAGTCAATGTAAGGGAAACAATGATGATATCACATAGAATTTGCGGGTGATTTTTCATTTTTCGCTGAAATTCCTACACCTCTAAGATCCTATACCCGAATCCTAATAATGAAATTCATTTCCATTTTCAGAATAAGCTGAAATGTGTAAGCAATGGAGAGTTAATTTGCCATCTACTGAGCATAACGGAGTATAACTAAAAATTGTTAATTTTCGTTAAGGGCCATAACAAATAGACTTGCTTATAGAAAGAAAAACTGTTTGATTTTATTTGAAGGCACGTTTCTTTACAACAACAAAAAATTAATGAACTTTTGAATACGGTCTGTCATCAGCTGTTCGACGAAGCTTTGTCCTGATGTTTGAAAAGGAGCGTTGTACAACTTCTTTATCGAATCGGCGAATTCATCTTTTGACCCTATTAATCAGTTGTTTACAGTCTTTGGCTCTTCAGTTGTTTCTGTACACCAGCGAACTTAAATATCCAAGAAATCTTCAATCGGGCGACACTCTTTTGGCTTTCCAAGAAGGCTTTTGTTTTTCTCGCATGATGCGACGACGCTTTATCCGGTCAATACACGTAGTTTCCATCTGCATGATATGTTTGGAGAAATGGAATCAATATTTTCTTCAAACATTGATTTTGGAACACTTCTTGATTAATAGCCAAACCACTGGGCTTGGACCATGGATTGGAAATTCCTCTCTACACTCTTAAAAATACCATGTGAACACTACAAAGACACCTTTGTTGACTTGCGGGAGTGTAAGTTTCAGGAGACGTAATTTTGCATGAACTCTTTGTTTACGTTCCCTGAATTTTTACAAATATCAGTTACGTTTCGTGTAAAATTAATAATTTCTAAGTGTGTGTTGCTCTGTGTATTTTGATGCTTTTGATTTTTTGTCGCAGACTATTCCTATCTTCTTCAATTTCAATTTTTTTCCGTGATTTATGTTCGTTTGATAGAACTGTATAATCCGCTTGCGTAATGCTTCTCGCTTTGACACAACTCGCTAAACACAACTGAACAAATTGGAACAAAACAAAACATGCGTCTGTTGGGGGTGACAGAGAGCATTGATTCACATAATCTCTCTTTATTTCTCTGTGCGCGTTTGTGGTTTGGTATGAGAGACTAAAAATCATTCTCATTTTTTTAGTTATACCTCGTTAGAAGAAGCGTTGACAAAATTTTGGGACATTTCACAGTTAGGTTCAACGATTTCGGAAGATTTGAAACCGTTATGAAAGGATCTGAACACTTTAGCGACGTACAATGCAATGTTTGGTTTGGATAAGATACATTTAGAAAAACAAAAACTTCGATTGCGGTCCTTGTATAAAGTTATTCTTAAATCTCCAAACTAAAACTTTCAAACACGTTGAAGAAATCACAAAAACTGTAAACTCTAGGAAGATTGGAGCAATATTTTAAAGGTTACTTCTAAGAAGTTATTAATTCTGTTGATGCACAGCAAATCTTGTTGAATTTTAGAGAATAACGTATATATTTAAAGAATGGACTTATTTCGAATAGCATAGAATAGCATAGCATTTTCCGACCATACATAATCCTGGGTTGGCTGTTGTAGAGACAATGGAAGCGTCAAAAGAGCTGCCTCGGGTTTGACAGGCTCTTCATTCATTAAGACATTAGTTATACACCCATATGTCGATTAACGTTTCAGTCTTACTTTCAAAGGGAGGCAATGACCTCCTCTTTCAAGACGTCAAAGACATTATGCAGCTTGAGCCGTCTATAAGAAGTAAAAAAAAATACCAATGGCATTAACTCGATAAATTCTATAAATAGAGATTGAAATCAGCTTCACGAAAGTGGTGAAAGAACAAACCTTTCACCCACATAATCTCTTCATAATAATATAATTGAAAGTAAAAAAGATAAAAATGGAAAGAGCTCACACCAAATTCCAAGGACGTCCGCATCCCCTTCG